>DWLR01006287.1:0-10188 GCA_018246295.1 Papilio alexanor hazarajatica
GTTTTGATGTAGGTACTCGTGCGTGGAACGGATACCTTATGTCGTTGTCTTTGTAATGTAAACTGATGACTAAGGCCTTCAGAACGAGAGCTATAATGTATATCAATATACATTAAAGCCGGGATGTATAACTTCACATGATCATAAACTATCACAAACACTGTAGGTAAAGCTATGTTTACATACATGTTACATTTGACTGGTACATCTCGATTGAGGAACTTAACGAAAATGTATGATTTTTGCATGTCATTATGAAGGGGAGCAATGCATCAGCTGATATTAAGTTATTATGTACATACACAAAGCCTGAGAAGCAAGTGCATTGCTTGCCTTTTAAGGATCGAGTACAATTTCTAAGAACCGAATGTCTGTCTGTTTTATCAGAAGTTTATTTATTTTTATTTTATTTATTTACAGTTGTTTCGATGAGTAGAAAATCTAGAAATTTAAAACAGATTCTACGCTTTTCATTATTTACATACCTATGTAAATAAAACGAACAATAGTGAATAATTTGGTAACAAATCGCTAACCACGCGGAAGCCATTGCTCGGCGATCGGTTGGCAAGCGGCCAGGCCCAGCGTGTGTCAGATGGGTGGCATTGGGCCAGCCACGGTCACGAGCGGCCGTCGCTCCCGCGCCCTCGCCCCAACACAACATTACCACTGACAATGCTCTATACAGGGAAATAACAGAATATTTAACAGACACGAAATACCATCGCTAGAAAGGTACAACTTTTAGGAACATGACCTTCTGAAGATCCAAGCACAAAATTTTTGAACGGCTTTTTCTATCATTTTCCTTCCACTCCTTCAAATGTATGCAAATGCAGATATTTCTGAGGGTAATCTCTATTAACATTCATCAACATACAAATCAACAATCACGCACTAATTATTTAAAAAAAAATAAAAGAGTTACAAATGATAAAAGCTAAGTCATATCTCAACTTTAAGGAATCGACTCGTCGAGGATAAGATAAGGCAAAAGGCCTTATCTATTCCGGAGGGTGCGTCGAGAGTTGGGTACAGTTTAGGAATGGTCGTTGTAAAAAATCATAACAAAAAAACGAACTTTCGAGTCATTTACAACGCAGCAGGTAGTGAGTTGTAGTCCCGAGTTTCTTTGTACTGAACGAAAGAATAATATTTCACTAGCAATTGGCAGTAAATAGGACTTTCATAACAATAGAGGCAAGGTTCGTCCGTCCGTTCGAACGATCCTCGGCTATTTTAACACTCAACACGTGTCCCCCCGAAATGTTTGTTTAGGCTAAGTCGTAAAGCGTCAATGACAGGATGCGGTGTAAACAGACAAGGTTATTTTCAATTTTTCAATATTTTTGCCAATTATTCGTAATATGTTTTCAGAAAAAATATAAATTGATAATACTTTCCACCTACAAAACGTACACAGGGCATATAGCCAGAAGGATGAACAATGGCCAAATTTTTAATTTAGACAGTGTTCAAATCCAAAATAGCCATTCTTCGGTGTTTTACAAGTTACATTCTGGTAAGTGTGTAAAGGAATTACATAAATTATTTCACTCAACTCCATTTTACCCTCCGACGTACGGCTATTTTCAAACCTTTTAAATATACAATGTGTTCGACCGAAGCGATCAGAGCCTTCATTTATTGTATGTATACTGCAAAAGATTAGGACAGGTTGCCAGCTTCAGTTTTTTTTTGTCTAATTATACGTGGGTTTCTTCAATAGAAAAGTGCAAAGGATAATGTTGAACAAGTGCAACCTTCCACTTCTTTCGATCTTAATGTCTGTTTTTAACGTATAACCTTTTTGACCTGCTGTAATAACCCACGACAAATAGAACAAGTTTCTGGACGTTTGGCTCTTATAAGGGTTTGGTCAGCCATGGACGTTAATCGGGAACAGTAAATAATATTATAAATCACATTATCGATTATCATTCGATACGAAAGCGCTTCGAAGTTATTTCGAGAGCGGCACGCAAACATATTATTTATTCTCTGTTGAAAATAACTCGACCGAATTCGAAATAGTGCCCGCTTGTTGAAAATAACTTTTTATTTTATATTATACACGCCAACATTAATACTAGCTATCAATTGAAAGTTTGATTGTTTTGCAATAAAACAACTAATTATATTTGCTTCGCAAACATGCGCAAACGTGCATTCGCAATCTCGTGAAAAATATCACAATAAACGATAGCAATAATACTAACTCAATAATGTATAATGTTTTGAGACATTTAATCTAAAAGGGTTTAATACGGAACAAATTAAGTTATACCAATACATGTTCATTATTTATTAATCTATACAGTAAGAACGGTAACATAGGTGAAGCAACAACATAACGCTAGCATACCATTTATACCTAAAACCCGAAGCAAACTAATGAGTAATCCAAAGAAAAACTACGAAAGATTAGTCAACATCACTACTCGAACGCTGACTAGTTCTACACCAACAAAAACGCAGTGAATCATCTGCGAACTTTATTTCCGCATGTTGTTGGCGCCATGTTACAAATTAATAAAAATAAAATACGGCTTTGTAACTCCAATGTATGTAAAAGAATCAAAGATAAAGAAATTTATTACTTCATAGAAAAATAAGTTTTTATATCTTCTTAAATTTTAATTGATATTGAATAGGAATAACAATCCGCTTTAATTAGTCATCATAACAGAGGACAAACTGTAACCAATACCAGAGCAGATCAGATCCAAAACAAGCATGTTATCTTTTGACAGAAATCTCAAAGTTTGAGATAACGGCTACACAACGAATTAGTTTTATTTCAATGTTATCCATACTTATATTATAAAAAGTTAGATTTGATTGTTTGTTTCGCATAAAATCAAAAAGTACTGAACCGATTGTAAAAATTATTTCACCAATAGAAAGCTTTTCTGTCATATTCTTACGCTATATATATTTTTTTATTTGTCCATCTCCCTATCTCCCCAAGCGAAGCTGCAGCGGGTAGCTAGTTACAATATAATACAATCGACGAATCCAGATGATTAGGTCCAATAAAGTTGATAACAACATCCTCAAACTCCGGTTTGGTATTTACCCAAATTGCACAAATAATTTATAATTAACACTATATCCAGTATCGGTTGAATATAAAGTTTAACATATAAAGCTTTAGATTTTTAAGTACATTTCTGCAGAACTGACCGTAGCAGTGCTGTCTCTGCTACGGTCCATTACGCTTCCAAAACAGTCCGGTAGGGCGCGCTTTTGTCGTGTGCGTTTATTTACGCAATGCTCGCGGCGTTGGCCGACTTCCAGGACCAAACAAAAATAGATGCTTCTCTCGATGTCATTGTACTACAACCAGGAGAGACCTGACGCTCACACGCTGCGAACTACGCTACAACATTGAGATATTTCCCATCAATTCATCATATTCACCAATCTGTCGATAATTTATATGGCCCATGAATGATAACACTCTACTAGACACTTCATATGGTACCCGGTTTCACCTTAGAATAACTCCCGGATTTTCCGCAAGGACCATAATAAGCACACACTCCTCGAACCTGCAACTTTTTGTGTGTATACCTACTCGTATCTTCTTTAAAATTGTCGAGAAATAGCACGACAAAGTCTTTTGACAGTTTGTAATAAGCGTAGTCCAAAAATAAACTGATGAAGTTTACAGTCGGTCGGTGACAGACATTGAAAACAAATTTAGTTACAAATTGTTAATTTTGTTATGTAAAATGCTAATATGCTTATCTTAAACATACAAAAATTGGATAAAAAAATAACATACATTCTGTAACAGGATACATATAAAACCAATAATTAACAGTCACAAAACAAATAGTCAAATAGTAATAATAATACAAAAAAACTTAAAGATCTTAAGATCAATTACATTTTTTTTTGAGTGATTTAAAATTTTTGTTGTAAGATTGATTTAACATTCTTGGAGCTAATGGCACCTTCCACGATTTTATTATTAGCCCGCTAAGGCGTTTAGAGATCCGTCCGAATCGTAAATAGAATCTATTTAAACGTCCAAGCCACTACGACCGACGGACGGACAAAAGATGATTTTAGTTTAAAACGAAGACGCTCTATCAAAAGTAGAAAAAGATGGTTGTCGACCAACAAAAACTGGGACGATTCGTTCGCCCAACCCTTTTATTTTGCTGCGTCGTGATGCTTTTTTACTCTTATTCTAAAAATATCGCATTCACGGACCCATTTCGAAAGGAAACGTGATTCTGTCCAAGGTCGAGTGAATTAGTATTCGTATAGTGTGCTCGCAGTTTGACCGGACGTCTAAAACTCGTTAATATGCTCGCTTGTCAATTTTTTTTTATTCTTCTAACAATGATTAGAATTGCCCACGGCGGACCAGTCTTCTTTAATATATGAAGGGTTATGTAATTTGGAGGCTCTGAGAATCCTTCTTAAACTGTGTAATGGAAATTGTATTTTTTGGGAATTTTGATTTTTGATCTTTGCAATTCAAAACGAACGATCGAATTACCTTTCATTGTAATTTGGCCTAAAATGTCGCCGTGTCTCTCTTCCAATTCTTTCATCATTATCCCGATAATTAAAATATTCTAAAATAATACACAAAATAACGATGCAATATAACTGTATCTATATTACTATATAAGTCTGTATGTAATTTCATTTTTTTTTTCAACGGATAAATATTCATTTTATGCGTCACGATTTAACTTTAGAACGGCTAGACCGATCTTAATCAAAATTAATATACAGCAGGAACACACGATTGCACATATATATTATATAAAATAAATAGACTATATAAAAATCTGTCTGTTTGTTGTTGTTACCCTATGCTAATGAAATGGGTTTAATGCATATGTTAAACTGAAAAATATATTAACATCCATATCAAGAATATTTATAACTAATATATAGCAACTGAATTAAATGCATATGTTATGAAATCGCATAACATAAACTATATAAAATTTTATGGAATGTTTAAAAATTATCACTAATAAAATTTTTATTAAATAAAAATTATAACAAAATATACGTTAGCCTATTAAGCCTGAAGCATGGTGAACCTACAGGATTTTTCTCGAGACTTAAACGTAAGCATTGAAATAGCTTCACATTATATATTTTCATAATTTGCTAAGAAAACATTTCATATTAATAAGTACAAAAGCTTTTTATTCACTAATTTAAATTTCATATAAACACAATCAGTGTAGGTGAAATTATTTTGTCTATCGAAAAATATAAAGTAACAAGCCAAATTTCGTGAAACGCTTGATAAATGAGATTACATAACACCTTGTAAATCACTACATGTAATAATAATTTTTTTATTTTGATAGCAAAAAAATAATAACATATCTGCTGTAAAATTTTCAAAAACGAGGAAAGTGTTGGTGAAACATGCTTTTGTTGTTAAGCTTGATCTGCATGCTCTAAGCTATTATACAACAAAGCACGCTCAATGTCTGCGCTTAACTTACCGTCTTTTTGTAAACTTGTCTACCTCAAATACAGTAGAGGGGGATAAACGCCCTTCAACGACACACTCCTACGGCTTTCAAGTAGTTTATTCATAAATTACACGCAAATGTAAAATATTTACCGATAATATTGCTATTTTCAAATTAGTTAAATTAAAAAAAAATATGACACTAGTTCAATTAAATGGCACTGCGACTGCTTTGGCTAAGTTACAGTTTAATTGTATACAACTTTTAAAAATAGGTACCACTCATATGTATGGTAAAATTGGAACGATTCTGCACTTCTTGAACAACAAGCAAGTGACAGTAAAAACGACAAACAAGTGTCTCCAGAGTGTTCTATATTTATTATTATGGACTAAATGTGATGCATTTTCTGTTACTTTAAATTTCACAGTTTCCGCCCCAACAAATCTCTCGAAAATCATTTTGTGAAATTTAAGTTCCAACTTTAACTTCTACTGCGATCATTGTGACGCATGTGACAGTATTTAAGGGAACTGCCATTGTCCCGGTCGAGAAAGCCAGTCTGTGAGTTATTGATGTATATATACGAAATTTCTAATATATCTATAACAAAATATGAATTACGATATCCAGACTTAGAAGATCTGTAGAGGGAGCGTCCCTTTTTGCTGAGACTACAGCAGATTCCCCTCGCGGATGTAATTAACGCGAACATCAGACGCTCCCTTTTATAGCATAATGTTCAGATATACTTGTACGGTGCGAGGTTATTCACCTAAGTACGAATTTACACCGCTTTATTAAACTTCAATATTATCTCGCTATAACTTTATTATTTAATTCGTAACTTAAAAAAGAAGAGTGAATGATTAAAGTAGCATTGCTCGTAGGTTGATTTTGGCTTAGAGTTATAGGTTAACTCCAGACCAAAAGTCTTACCTAACGATGCTTAGGCAAGCCACCAAGGTATAACGGCAAAAATATTCGAACGCGTCATATTACTAACTACAAATGTTTATTTAAACGCGTACTTCTTTAGCCTTCTAAATGTCCTTACATTTAGATAGTGAAACTACGGACTAAACTCCGCTCTAAGTGCGTGTTATTCTTACATCTAAGAATGAAGTTATTCAAGCTTAATTAGATTAAATGAAATTTATGACCATTGTTACATCTCTCTAGCTAATTATATTTACTGAGAAACTTAAAGTCGTTTTGTTAAAAACATTATATAAAAGAAACTCAAATTGTATTTAGATTGTTACAAGAATTTTCATCACGTGCGACATATTTGTTATTGTAATGTCTTCTTAAAGAAAATTTGTTTTAACCGGCTTACTTATAACCTCAAAGCTGGAATTGAAGAAAACGCGACGTAAGACAGAAGGAGAGCGCGCTGCGCGCAGCCGCTCAATGTTGTCGCGCATGCGCGGCGAGAGCCCTTCAGAGCCGGCTCAACTTGACGCTGCACAAAGCGCGAGCACCCGTCGGCACGCACTGACCCGGCTTAACATTCATGTACCGCGACAACCGGACACATTTGCAACGCACTGCCGTCGTCTGCCACTCATAAAACGAGCATGTGATAAAACCAAACGCTAATACGTAGCGTCTCGTAGTGTTTCTTTTCTAACCATCTCATATTTATCATGTACAAGACGGTGAGACATGGCGAGAACAGTCTGCAGTACACTATCCTCCCGCAGACGGAGGAAGTGTTAAGCAACAGCGGCCTCAAGGGCAAAGGACGCGACTACAGCCCCTCCATCCACGTCCGCCGCACCCGGAGAAGGTCTACATTGAAATATGTTTTACTGGTAGTGTTCGGAATTGTTGTCGCGCTCGCTCTAGCGTCCGTTCCACTCTACATCATGAACGCAGCTCTGTACGCCCGAAGAAATTTGCAAGATCACCACGATATTGGTACATCCGCTCCTCTAGCTCCTGCCGGCAGGGAAATAGTAAAATCGAGAAAAAAGGAACTCAAATTTTTGCCCGAATTCCTAACAACGGTAAACCCCAAACTTGACACTACCACGCAATATTCTGCTACATCTACTACGACTGTACCGATAACAGTAATGCGTAATCGGGCGACCACTCCGCCATGGACGATGCCCGCTCTGAGGTCCTGGAAAGGATTAACTGCTGCAACAACGCTGCGACAGGCTCCGACAGAAAATATAGAGGAAATTCCGCTAATCGGCACTCCGTCTGGTAGCGTTCGTTTGTTAGATAACTATATGTCTGTGAAACCTTGGGAGAAGGACATTATAATAAGACCAACAGTTACCCCGGAGCCAATGACTGTTCGAAACGTTTTCAAGTATTATTCCCAATCGTTTGCTACTTCAGATAAATCGGTTACGAGTACGAAAGTGTTCGACGATGTGCTAATCACGACCAAGGCAACCTTCACGGCATCTCCATTAACTACAGAGTCGACACCGACATTGCCGATAATTGAAGACGAGCAATCTTTGGAAATCGACGATGTGTTCTCGCTGTCTACGTTGAAAGGAGAATCCGAATTGGCCGGGCCGGTTGGTGGCTCTGATGAAGTGACAGTTTCTAAGGCGACAGGTGGTTGGTACGGAGCGCGGTGGCCATTCGTCGACCCGTCTTCTTATTTCCAATGGACGGTAAGCGCGTTTACTTATGCAATGTTTGTATTTTCGCATTGCGTGCTTGTAACAGCGCGTACCAACTAATATAACATCGTTTTACTACCCAGTTATATGATTTGTGTTTTTTAAAAGTTTTTTTCCACCTAAGCATGATTGATTTGCTATAATTTTGTGTGCAAATCGTGTTGTCATTATATAACAAGTCTGTACTGAGCTGTAACAAATTGCACCAATTCTCTGTCTTATGGCCAACACATCCTGTCGTTAAGATAACATCTAATACTTTATATCCGGTTACTTTTTAATCAATGCAAACATGGCATTCTCTTCTTAATGTTGTCATATACTATCAAGCAAGAAGTCGTGCTGGATTTTTATTTTATTTTTATCAATAAAGTAACCAGAATACCTAAAACTTTAAATGGCTCACACCTTTTCGTTTATTTTCAAATAATTTCATCCGTTTCGCTTTCCGCTTGCAAAAGTAATCACGATTTTATTACAATTAATAATTAACATCTAATATTTTTTATTAGTCACTTCTAGATACAGAAACACGTTAAATCTTGTTGCTAGATTCATATAGCACGTTTTAAACACACGCCTAAGTGTTAATTAGAGCACATGTCATAGCTTACGTACTTACCCCGTAGTTACCTTATGTTACATGTATGTAACATTAGGTAACTACGGGGTAAAACAAAACTTCGCGGAATGCAGCTATTTCTAAATGGTGTATAATGTTGCTTTGCATACCTCATAAATACTAGAAATGAATGCTACATCTGGCTGTAATTATTGTTTGTAACCGGGTAAGTTTTTTTTTTTCAGTAATGTAGAGAAAAACTTTTAAATGTTTAATTAAATTGAGCTACATTTGAAACATTATTCTTACGCTCTTACAATATTGGTTGTAAAAAACTCAGATTATTACTTAAATAACAATTCTTTCCGAGAACTTCTCGTGTTTCTGTTCTTAAATAATATTTTAATTCACAGAATTAAATATACATTTTTATTTCAAAGTAATAAAGTTCACTTTGTTTGTTTATTATTTTGTGCTTCCACTTACAAAAACATATCAAAATCCATCCAAGTATTGCTACTGCTAATTACTTTATGAAATTATATTTAAATTAATTTGAGTCTTTAAGGATGGAAGTTACAAATTTATATACATATTTATAATATAAATTTGTAGATACATAATAATATTATATTTTCGATAAGGAAAAATATAGAAATACTTTACGATTGATAAGCTGTTTTTCCAATATTTATACTGTCACAATAACCGTGTGTTGCGTGTATTATGACTTCAAAAATGGAAATCATGTGTAGAATACTAGAACAACTGTATTTCTAATGTTTTATTGAATAAATTCTTACATTTTTTCTTTTCTGAGTGACTTTCTCACTGATAGCTAGATGTTAGTTTTGTTATGCTTATGAGTATATACTTAATCAATTATTATTTTTCATTAAGACGTACCTGAGGCATGTCCAATCTGTGCCAAATATACCTGCTCCCTGTCTACGACTACCTCTCTGATTTACGGGACTAAGTGTTTTATCATATCTTTATAGAGAGTATTTTTTCTTTATAGAAGAAGGGGGCAAACGAGCAATGAGTCGCTCAAAAGAGTGATCACCGCCGCCCATGAACATCCGCAACATCACACGCAACCGCAGATGCGTTGCCGGCCTTTTAGGAAGGAGTACGCACTTTTCTTGAAAGACCCAAAGTCGTATTAGTTTGGAAATACCCCCGAGGACAGATCATTCCACAACATAGCTGTACGAGGCCGAAAATTTCGTGCCAACCATCAACATGGTGTGGATGTTATTTGGCGTTCTGTCGAGTTGTGCGATGACGAAACTCAGTGGCAGGAATTGTTCCAAACAATTCTTAGAGGCGGTAAAAAATGCAAAGAGAACTGACGTCCCTTCGCAAGGCCATTGAGTCAAGTCGATCAGTAAGAGCACGGTCGTTGACGATTCGAAACGCACATCGTTGTACATGGTCAAATGGAAGAAGCTGGTATTTGGGAGCACCAGCCCAGAAATGCGAGCAGTATTCCATATGAGGCCGAACCTGC
>DWLR01006288.1:0-10188 GCA_018246295.1 Papilio alexanor hazarajatica
AGTTCTTCATAAAATAAAAATAGCATATTTGGGCGATGACGCATATCCCACGCTTCTTTAACATGCTCGAAAAATGGTGACCAATGAACTGGAAAAGCGATTGTAATAATTAATTTAAAGTCGACACATTTATTCTTTTCTTTCAACCATTTACTAACCGACTTCAAAGAAAAGGAGGTTATAAATTCTGTTGTTGCTTTTTTTAAATTTTTTTATGTATGTTTGTTGCCGCAGAACTTCGTCATTTCCGAACCGATTTCAAAAGTGTTTCTTTCGTTGTAATGGTGATATTCGCAAGTTAGTCCCATTTAATTTCGTATGTCATATGAATGGTTGAGTCACGCTACAATTTATTTTACAATATATTATGCGTTAACTTTAAAAAGAACCGCACTGTGCGCGTAGTCTAGTTGCATTCATGCAATGCCATCGACGATAGACGAAGAATACCGAATCTTTTATTTAGAATTTAAGAATTAATCGCAATTTACTAATAATGCCTTGCTCCACGGCTAAAAATGAGATCAACAATGATTGTAAACAGGTTTTTGTATGCTATGGCGATTCATTCACGAGAGAAGTTATACACCGTTTTGCTATAAACCTTAGAAAATTGCTATTATAGTAAATGTATAATTAATTTAATTAAACGACTTACATTTATGTTTATTTATTTAACTACTTATAAAACAAGATCTCTTGCGGGTGTTTCCCCTACACACTATATATATATACCTAATACTTCGAGCAGATGTTTCATGTTGTGTGTAAGGCACAAAAAGCGCGGGGGACACGGTTTATGAAGTGTCTCCATAGCCCCTACCCTGGACCAAAATCTGTGTATGGCCATGATTGTATATTAAGATGTTTTCTGTTTCTCATCCTTTTAAAATCCTTTAATAATATTAAAAAGAAGTCGGTTTAGTTTATGTTGAAAACGTTAAAATATTATTAAGGAAAACTTTTTTTTAATGAAAGAAAGCGGCAAACGAGCAACGCTACCCATAGGCATGTGCAACAAGCATTTGAGAGTTGCAGATGCGTTGCCTACCTTTAGATACAGGAAGGGATAGACAGAAAATGAACATTTCCTTATCCTATTCATCCCCCTCCCCGTCAAATCCTCTTTCCCTTCCCACCCTTTCCTTATTAGAAAATGGTGAGAAGGGAAGAGGACTAAAATTAGGTCTCCAGCACCTCACTCATCAGACGAAACACAGATTAATTATACTTCACACCTGTCTTCTGTGAGGTCGTGGTATTTCACTGGTCGAGCGGGCCATTCGTGCAACAGATGTTGTTGTTGTGGACTCTACCCCTGTTAAACTAACTGATCTTGTACTCACTCAAATCATTTATAAATAAATTCCAATAAGTTTTGAAATCGCTGTCTTCCTTTAACATGTTCATCAGTTCACTGTGATGATAGAAAGAGACGGCGACGTCTCTCGGGTCCCGCGCCACGTACACCACCTTGCAGGTGTCCAGCAATTTAGGCGACAACAGCGATACCGGCAGATGGGATTTGATAAACCTCGGAGAGGGCAGGTTGATTACTTTCTCTATGGGTGGCATAGTTTTTTCCATTGCTTGTTTTAATTTCTCATCCTTGAGTACATTTAACCATGCATCTGGGTGCATTAGGATAGACGACCTGTTTGTCAAAAATATTACGAACAAATGAGAACAAATGAGGTGGTCAGTCCGTCAGGTTATAGATTTTAGTAAACCACTAGATTAGTAGATGTTAATAATTAAAGCTTACTCTATGAAAGGAAATCTGGCATTAAGATGACTTTCGGCCGCCAATTCATAATTGAAGTCGTTCGCTATCAGCCAAACCAGTTCCTGCGTCCACGTTGTGCCTTAAACCAATTTACGGCAATTTAATTTTCTTCCTTATAATATTTAACGATAATACAGATTATTTAAACCAACTTCTAACCGAGCTTTGCTCTGCCTTTTGTTTTGAATATAAGGACGCGTCTTTTCGGAATAGATGTTAAGTATTTGAATAAAATTATAATATAGCGCCATCTAACAAAAAGATGAGATAATAATCTTGATAACTCTCCAACAACAGACAATGCAAAATACCTATGAAAAGATAGCGCAAATAAAGTATTTACATTAGTTAATATTTTTTTGTTAAAATTATATATTATTAGATTATATTCGCAATAAGACACATGTACAGTCGGGTTCCTTGGCGGTATTCCACTTTAAAAAAGACAATAATTTCGTTTCGTACTCCTTGAGACGTTGACGCAGAAGCAATGACCAATAGGATGCCACTTTTAAATGTATTAGGACGAAAAAGATCTGTCAATGTTGTAAAAATAGAGTATTCAGAAATAATGATTCCGTCTGAATGGCACAGGTCGTAAAACTTCCAGAGCGGAAAAAAAGACAGTTATGATAACAATAGTCAGGCGCACAGTGCAGGTACGCCACAAGTTTTATTTTATTTTACCAAAACATTGATAGCACCCTAATTGGTTAGTTGTAAGAACGAGGAGGATTCAAGGAACAAGGCAATTTTTCTGTAAGTCGAATACCGCCAAGGAACTCGACTGTACATACATGTATTGATCAGTTTAAAATTAAAAATCTGCCTACTCTGCCTACTGAGGACAAAAGCCTCATGTATCTCATCCACTTTTTAATATAAATATTGCGATTGGTCATTAACAAGTCGATAATGAAGATTTTTCTTGTCTTGATAATGTTTTTCTGTTTCAAATTTAATAAGTGTGCCGTAAAAACTTACCTGATTTAGGATATGTTACTACGAAAGTATCCGTAGGTCTTATCTCCATATTGTATATTTGTCTGCCAATTGTATCGTAATCTCGAGGAAGAATGTAGCCCTTGGGACCAAAGCGGGATGCGACTATGTTGAACGTAGATTCTGAGGATAAAAATAATATGTAAAATGCACTCACATTTATGATTTACAGTCAGGGGCCACTGATATTCATTTCACAAAAACGTGACATGACTGCTTCTAAAACAAGCACATCGACGTATTCTTTATGCTATTTTATTATTATAGTTATATAATAGGAAATTCCCCGTCGAGTGCATGTGCACCGAAATATACCTTATCAATTCTATTCACAATATCACCTCTAAAGCCATATGTTTCCTTACTTCTTTTTAATTCTTACCATTAAAGCAGTTCTTCAATAGATCAGTTTGTGCCTGATCGACGTCTCGAATTTCAAAAGGAAAGCTCTCGTTCAATTCAGACATACTTTTTAAATTGTAACGTAATTAATTTTATAAATACTACTATTTAGCTGATAGCTAAACGAACTGAGAAATATTCTCAGTGTGTTGCTCTATTATTGTTGTACCGTATCGTAATTGATATTTTATCAGCTTTAAGTAATAAACAGGTAAACCCAATTTATTGATTAGATAAGTTAAATTATTAAAACCGAGCCTATATGATGATACGACGTCTGTAGGACACGACGTCTACTTTCTCTTTTACTTGTTCCATATACGTTCTTCTCGGCCTTCCCCTCTTCCTTCTTCCTATGGCTATAAGATTATCGTATCGTATCAGATGTCCCAGCATTTTGCCTCTCGTATTTTCTTTTGTTTTTAATATTTTTCTTTCTTCTTTTATTCTAACTTAAACTTCCAGGTTTGTGACCTTCTCCACCCAACTAACCCTTTCCATCCTCCTCCAACATCTCGAACGCCTCAAGTTTTTTCCCTCTGTCTTTTTGTGTCCAAGTTTCGCACCCATATAATGCTATACTCCAAATGTAAGTTTCAATTATTTTTTCCTAGCTCAAACGGATACTTTTGATGTTAATAAGTTTTTTTTCTTTAAAGGCTTTCTTGACTATTGTAATTCTGATTTTGATCGTATCGATATGGTTTTTGTGACCTTTATCGGGTCCTGTCTAACCTGCTACTATTTATTTTTGCAGCCACTTTGGTAGCTGTATATACATCTGTTTTTATATTTACATTTTTCTTTCTTCCTTCTTTTTACATATTTTAGGCCTCTATGGACCCATTTGTCTTGACTGCTATTATCATTAATATATAGGGCAGAACAGAAATTTGTATCTCAGATGGTTGCTTCCCGTTATCCCGGATATGTGAGTATTTGCTGATATCCAAATCCATTATATGTTCGCAGTTCAAACGACGGCTAGAGAACGGCGCCTAGCCAGAAAATCATGATATTACTGGCACACGTTTCAATTCATTAATCCGACGACAAAGCAAAATATCTTTTAAATTATCGCATTGTAAGCCTAATTAATAATTAAATATCGTATCCGAATCGCCCATAAAATATATGTATATGAGTTGATGATCCGAATCCGGCAGTGGTAACAACGTTTCATGTAAATGTTATATCAATTAAATTGTTACCGCATTTTTATTTTCCTTATTACTTTACAATTAAAGATAAAAAAAAATACGTTACAATTAAAAAAGTTGAATCTAGACAAACAAGAAGGCAATAAAACTTAATTTACTTCTAATCATTTCTCAACACTAGTCATAACCGACAACACTAGTCATAACCGACTGACAGACGACAGAAACGCATTTTTATGTTGCCGCACTATAGCAATCTATAGGTCCGCACAAACGCCACCTACCGTTGGATTTATAACTGTTATCTATTATCGTCTTAGTTTTTCCTAGTTATTATAACATCTAAATTTTCCATATATGAATAAATAAGATTAGTTAATTTTGTTTATTGAATAAAAAAAATATTATTATTGCACTGATGGGAATCGCATGTCGGTGTCCTGCAAGTTCTTGGCAATCCAGAGCTCGGCCTCTCGCGTCATGTCCTCGTCGAAGTAGTCACGCCAGCCGCCGGATTTACCTGTAAAATGATACCTTCGTTATCCAGACTCCTTGGATAAATTGGTACCAGAAGGCCTTTGAAAAAACTGGTTACTAATTACTAATATATCTGAGAAAGCAAAAAAATCTTATTCATTCATACATTCAGCTTTCAGCATAACTCAATACTCAGCTATAAATCCATATATTTTAAACGGTGACCCTAGTAGGGTCGAGCTCCATTTCTCGAAGTGTCATTGCAAATCATTTAAATTATTAACTCGCTCACCATTTCTAATAAATTCTCCTTTCGATGCCATTATGCCTAACTTTTTTATATCATCGATGCTCACAGATGGGTTTTTTTTAAACTTTTCGAGTTTTAAGTTGTTCTAGTCGGTCAGTAGTAAATTCCTTTCCTAAAAAAATCAGCGACACGTTTTACAGTCCCAGAGAGATTCTAAAATGAAAATTAAAAATAATTTAAAAATTATTGGTCCCATCAAACATTAATTCTTCACTACTGTATGTTAAAAGTTACGGCTCAGGATCCATCACCCGGCAAGGTGTTGACACACTTCGCCATATTATACATTTATTAGTCTGATCTTTCGTGCCTTGTGTCGATTGCTCTCACGATTGTTTATTTACTTTAACTAATCACTAGGAGACCTACCAATCACCACTAGGTGTGATATTACACCTTTATGAGACCATTAAAATAGCAGAACAGTCTGTCCTGTAAATGTAAAGGTGAAACTTTAATTTAACAAGTATATAAATTTTCATTGCAAAAGTTTGTGAGAAGAGCAAGAAGAGTCTAAGGGTCAGATTAAACAGAATTGGTCTTCATGGTTCAATTTATGGAACTACAAAGTTTACTTTAATTTTTTTTCCAGAAGTTTTGCAAAATTCTGCAACTAACCTATCTTTTGTAACTAATACTTTAGACATATGTAGGATTAGGGATATGAATGCATTTAAATCTTGACACATCCGTGTAGATCACAGTTCGCAATTGTTTCAGAAATGTAAAATCTGACAGTTGTTGGCGGTGGACGTGCTCAACTCGAACGCTCACCACTTTGGTAGATAGTGGACTGTAAGGTTGTGTTGTTGGCTTCGATGCTGTAGCTGGCCGGAACGGAATAATGATACCGGTTGAAGTTAAATATACTTTAATCACTTTACTAAAACCAATTACTTCTAATTACAAATTCTAAACCGCACTATCTCTAAACTTTACAAGGCTTCTTGAATGCTTGCTTGGGGCGCGAACTCGACTCTAACTGGGACTGATACTATAACTGACTGGAACCTACCTCCCAAGGAGGTACCTCGACAGGTACCTCCTTGGAAGTTTCCTTCGACGCGGAGAGTCGAGCTAGGACCTCTTTATTATTGCTAGCCCGATGCCCTAACTCGAAGTCCGCTGCTTTATGTATGTAGTTGACCGCCGCGGCGACTCGCGATGCTTCTTCGATCGTATCGAACCCTTGTAAATAATCATCCATATAACGGTTTCGGACGATCGCCCTTGCCGCTTCCGGGTGCTTCTCTTCATGATCTCTCGAATTTTTGTCCTTTACGAAGATCGCGGTAACAGGTGACGATGCGGCTCCAAAGGTGACGGACGTCATGCGGTACTCTTTTACCGCGTCGCCGTTTTTCCACAAATAACGGAGATCGCGATCTTCATTTCGCTCCTCTAGTCGCGAGAGAAGAAACATTTCTCTTCTGTCAGCTACTATCGCTATTGGGCCTCGTCGGAAACGTAATAATACTTCGAACAGCGATTGGAGTAAGTCTGGGCCGGTTTCTCTCATATTTTCTTAGCTTGCTTTCTATAACACACTGTGAAGACAGTTTTAGTCCCTCCACGCTGCGCACGCCTTTGAGTTCTCGCTTATCGCGGCGATGCGCACCTCTGATTTTCAGGTCGAGTTTTTCCGAATTTTTCATCGAGACGGTGTTCCCGCCAACGGTTTCGAGTACGAGGGGCTCGCCGTTTCCATTGGCTCCGATTCTTTTGGTAATATCCCGGTCGTTGAGGGACACTGTCGAGCCTTCGTCTAACTGCGCTAGGACGCGCGCGCTGCCTGCGGGACCGTATACCTCGACCCGTATAATTTTTAAATACACTTGTTTTCCGTTGGAAGTGGCGTATACCGAGTTCAGGGGCGCCTGTTTTTCTTTGTAGGTCGTTGCGTTGCACGCTGGAGTTTCCTTTTAAATTTCCGGTTTCTCCGCATGTAGAAGTGTGTCATGCGACCTTTTGAATATTTTACACGGCGACCCTCTGCATTTTTTTCTATTGTGACGTCGCCGGAGGCATCTGAAGCACAAGCTTAACTTTTTTGTTATACTCCACCGCTCGTCCACGGTTGCTTCCTTAAATTCGCGGCATTCATAGATCCCATGCTCCTCTTGGCACCGATGGCAACTTTTTTTATGTTGCGTCAGTGTGTTGTCTCCGTGACCGGGTATGGAATGCTAAGAAGGTTTTTAAAGGAACGAAAATCAAACTGTGTACTGTCTCCCAACCTGTTTCTTCTGTATATCAATGACATGTTGCAAATAAGCAAAATCCATTGCTATGCAAACGATAGCACTGGTGATGCATTGTACACGGCTCGCGCCAATATTTCTCATGGTACCGCCATTGAGAATCGGAACAAACTTGTGTCTAAACTTGAGACCCCAAACCGAGATATTACCCATAATGTCTCGGTTTGGGGTCGACAAAATCTTGTCGAGTTTAACCCCAAAAAGACACAAGTTTTCGCGTTTACTGCTAAAAACAACCCTTTGTCGTGAGCCTTCGCTTCGAAAGCACACCTCTGGTTGCCTCAGCCAGTATTAGTATCCTCGGTGTAGACATATCGAGTGACGTTAAGGTTCGCGATTACTTGGAAGACAAGGCCAAGCTCGCCTCCAAAAAGCTTGGTGTGCTCAGTAGATCGAAGCAGTATTTTTAGCCGAACCACCGCCTAGAACTTTATAAAGCGCAAGTTCGGCCTCAAAAGGAATATTGCTCTCTCATCTCAAACATCTCTGGGCTGGAGCTCCACAATACCAACTTCTTCCATTTGATCGCAACAACGAAGAGCAAATCGAATGATCAACGACCGTGCTCTTACTGATCGGCTTGATCCTCTGGCATTGCGGAGAGCCGTCACGTTTCTTTGCATTTTCTACCGTCTATACAATGGGGAGTGTTCCGAAGAACTTTTTGGAACAATCCCTGCCGCTGGGTTTCGTTACCGCACAACGCGACAGAGCTCCAGCTACCATCCGCACCACCTTGATGGTTGGCATTCCACAACCATGCGGTTTTCACGGAACTTCCTTTCGCGCACAGCCGCGTTGTGGAATGATCTGTCCCCAACCGTATTTCCAAACCGATACGACTTAGGGGCCTTCAAGAAGGGAGTGTACTTCTTCCTTAAAGGCCGGTAACGCATCTGCAGTTCCTCTGGTGTTGCGGATATCCATGGGCGTCGGTTCACTTAATGTTAGGCGACTCGCTGCTCGTTTGCCTCCCTTATTCTATATTAAAAAAAAAAAAAACACTCTGAGTTCCTGACTAAGCCGCGACACAACACCTTCATGGCGGCCAGAGACCACTTTGGTGTTTCCTCGTGTTGGACCCGCGATCGATAGCGATACGGCCGTATCCATATTATAAACAACTTATGGCACCAGGCACAAGGTCGAGACATTGGCTGAGCTTCAAACATTGCAGATAAACATCCTAAATCATCGGTGGAGCTAGTGTTTATCATTCGTGTCAATTAACTAGTACCCACTTTTTTATAATATTCTTGTCTTTTTTCTTTTTCTACCACATTAACTTGTGTGGGTCATGACATATTTATTTTATTACATTTATAAGTTTTGGCATGTTTACCTTGACAACATGTCAATGTCACTTGACACTTGACATTGACGTTGTATTGCGTTTAGTTTTTGCCATTGAGCTTATAATAATGTGTTGGTTATTACACTTTTTTCCGTTTACATTGTTATTTAGCATAGTATTTTTTTTGCCTGGAATCTGGCATATTTTGATTAATCTTATAGCTTTTGTTGTGTTTAAATCTAGTTTGTTTCTATATTTTACTGTTATAATGTAAATAAATAAAATAAATCATTTTAGGCAGGTAGAGTATAATTATCTATTTGAATCTTAATATATCTATCCATCTTTTTTAGTTTTATATAAGTATATTTTAAATTATATATTTAAGTTGTAGTATAAATTTTTTAGGCATTTATCTATGCAAGTAAATATTAGTGTTGACAATCTTTCGGATGATGGTTTTGACTTCCTCTCGTTGACTTCCTCCTCACATTGCCCAGGTGGTAGCTTTCACAGTCTTTCAATTCCTCTTGATGTTTCTGTGGAGACAGCATTGGCATCGTTTTCTCGAAATTTCAATGCGGTGCATATCAATGCCCAGAGCATTCCAGCGCATTATTCTGATCTTATTGCCACCTTTTCAAACAACCGGAATGTCCAAGCAATACTCATCTCTGAATCCTTCCTTAAGCCATGCTTCCCTTCAAGTTCCTACTCATTACTTGGTTTTGTCCTCATTCGAAATGATAGAACTGGTAAGGGTGGAGGTAGTGTGGCTATTTATCTTAGAAGCCACCTTCCCTATAACATTCTCGATAAATCTCCCTCTGAATATTCCGAATCCTCTGAAAACCTTCTCATTGAAGTCTTATTTGGTCATCTAAAATTGCTAATTGGTATGTTCTATTGCCCTTCCCTTCATATTGACTACTTCCATAAGTTAAAAGTCTTATTAAAAAAAAAAAAATCACCGCCGTAGACCACACAATCATTATGGGTGATTTTAACACCTGTTTAGTGCACAATGACAAACTACATTCGACCCGTGCTTCCAAACTCCGTTCCTTAATAAACTCCGTTAATCTTAACATCCTTCCCCTTGGCCCAACGCATTTCTCTCCCAACTGCGCACCTTCCTTGCTAGACCTTATCATTGTATCTTCGCATGTGATCATGTAAGCGCACATGTGCAAGTTAATGCTGAAGCTTTCTCTTATCATGATCTAGTCTTCCTCTCTTATAAAATTCGTTGTCCTAAACCCAAACCCCGCATCGTTATGCAGCGGAACTTCAATTTAATCGATACCGATAAGCTTGTGACCGACCTCTGTACTATTGATTGGGATGCGATATATTGTGCTCCTACCGTGGACGAGAAGATAGAAGTCTTTTACTCTCTCTTTGTTTCGGCGGCGCCCTACTAGGTAGGAGGGGTCCTACCTATCGCTGCCTGGGACAGCTCCCAATTTTTTGACCGGTGCCTCGGTTCAAGAGAG
>DWLR01006289.1:0-10186 GCA_018246295.1 Papilio alexanor hazarajatica
GAATTTTATATGTATCTTGTCTTATTTTCTCTATCATTTTAATGTCATGTATATTTTGATTTTGTAAAATAGGTTACTAAGGAATAAAATGCGATTAGGGAGAAGTAACATAAATATTTAATTAATTGTTTTTTTTTTTTATTTTAACATCTACGTCCTATTTAAGTATCTATAAAATACCTATATGTTCTTCTGTATTCTTCTTCTGTTGTCAAAATACCTCCAGTTTGTATGCCCTTTTTGCAGGGCTTCAGACATATCTTGCATCATTTCTAATAATTTTCAATGGTAAATCTACGACGGGGTCAATCAAACGTGATGGAAATATACTGGACATTGGCGTCTACTATTACTGACATCGCTCTTGCGTAATTCGACATCCAATTTGAAATGAAGAGCGAAAGAAAATCTAGATATCTACATGTACGTGATATTTTCTGATTAGCAAAATCTATTGAAAATATAACTTACAATTTGTTGCATTTAATACCAACTGTGCGTTGTGGTGTGTTGTGTAGTCAGTGTTTTCGATGTCGTATAGATAAGATAAATTGTTAATTCGTTTATTAACTGATACCGATTTTGAGATTATCAAGATTTATTTATTTATTGATGTGAAGGTATTTTCTGAGACAAAAAATACACTGCATCACCACAATATGATACTGCATATTCAATTAAATTTCCTAGATTGTCAATTACGGAAATTCCTTACCAATCTGTATTCAGACCACGTCAGTAACTTTAATAAACGTTTTATAATTAAAAAGTAAATTAATCGATATAAGTAAATAGTTTACTATCGAATTTATTTCATAGAAACAGTGTAACTGAGTTATACAACAGTTCTATGGTGGATTGAACTTCAAATGTATAATATCTCACCGAAAACGTATACCAATGGAAAATAACCGACGAAGAGACGTTGAACCCGAAGTGTTCGTACGCGAGACAACACATACCGAACAGAACTTATCACGCCAACTAAATAATAGAAAAAGCTTTATATTTTCTAATATATTAGAGGTAGAGACAGCAAAGGAAAAGTTCAGTTTAAATTATGAACGTTTTATTGGGATTGTTGTGTATCCCGTATGCCGCTGTCTTTATAAACAAGTTTTTGAGGTATTTTCTTCAACATAACATGTATAGGTAACGCCAATAGATAACAGTGATTTAGAATATAGACTGAGAAAGAAAGTCATTACCACCGTTCGACTATTATCGCAAACATTGAAAACAAATTTAATTTTAAAGGTTAAAAAGAAAATAAATTTGTTAACATTAAAAAACTAATTCTAACTCTCTGCCTACCCCTTTGGGTAACGGTTGTGTTATGTTATTTTTAAAAAAACTATTTTGTAACAGTATCAATTGCCAGTATCTAATGCAAAGAAATACGACGTTTTAGTTGTCTCTCTCTCTAATTGGATTTCTTTTGATGAGGCCTTTCGATGGTTGTCTTCCCGATAGCTTTTCTGTCATATTCATATTTTGAAAATTCGAATGTTCACGATAGAACATTTTAGTTTTATGTCGCGTATGTAGATAGTGTTCTACAGAGCTGTGCAAAGGTCATCGTATCCAATGCATAACAAACAAAGAGTAATTGCTTATTATCTTTATCACTTGTGGTCTTTATTTATTTAATAATAAAGGTTACCGTTATATACTGTTATTACGATCGCTAGAAATCTAGAAATGTTCACGATTGCGTGCTAAATTTTATAACACAGTGTCAAGTTAATATGCTAGCCAAAAACATGCATCGATTCAACAATGACCCAAATAAATTTGATAATTGTTGAGGTTTTTTTTTAAAGTTAACTTTTAAATTTTTAACCAAAATAACATATTCGGCGCATATTATAAGCTCCTTCGAAAGTGAGTACTTTAAAGTTATCGTTTTCGTTTAAAGTTACCTGAATAGGTAAATAATAATAAGAAGAATAATCAATAAAAGAGTAAAGAATTACTTTCCAGCTAAATTATAAATTATTTACTCTAACATCGTAGTCGTCGTATATTGTTAATTTATAAAAAATATTTGCACGTGTGATATATTTGTAGCAAATATAGTTGGTCTTAGGTCTAATGTTGGTTCACAATACACTAGGTATTGTAGATTATATTATAAAACTATAACTGGAACACCAATATAACACGATTTGTAGCTATATATGTACTACGTAATAAAAATGTAAAATTAATAACTTTTTTTGAGTGTGTCATATTCAATTTATTATGTGTTTTTGTCGACAGGTTCCTATCAGCCCAGCAATGAACTGATGTTGCGGTTCTACAGTTATTACAAGCAAGCGACGGAAGGACCCTGTGACAAACCCAAGCCTGGATTCTGGGACGTCGTCAACAGGTTAGTCTGATTTTTTCCAGTTACTACTAGCAAAGCAAAAACAAACCGAAACAAAGCTTTATTAACTTGACTATATTATTATGTATAGTCGAATTCCTTGGCGGTATTCTACTTACAGAAAAATTGTCTTGTTCCTTGCGACGAGCTAAACACAGACGGTGTCCTTACAAATAACCAATTAAGGCGCTGTCGATGTTTTGACAATATAAAGTAAAATATGTGGCGTACCTGCACTGAACCCCCTGACTATTGTTATCACTGCTGTCTTTGTCTTCCGCTCAGGAAGTTTTACGATCTCTCCCATTCAGTCGAAATCGTTATTTGTGAATATTCTATTGTTACAACATTGACCGACCTTTTTTCGTCCTAACACATTTAAAAGTGGCATCCTATTGGTTATTGTTTCTGCGTCAACGTCTCAAGGTATACGCAACGTTCAAACGATTGTGTCTTTTAAATTGGAATACCGCCAAGGAACTCGACTGTACAACATATGTGTATCAAAGTAATTATGTTAAGTAAAGCAGTTATTATTTACGGGGCTACGATCATCTCGTTATATCGACTAGAATATTTAGTTCGCCACTCTACCAACCAATAAAAAATCTACTTTATTAATATTGCTTAAAAAGATGCAGTAAAAAAGTTTACGTAACATGTGCATTAAAAAGTATTTATGATTTCAGAGCAAAATGGGAATCATGGAACAAATTAGGCAATATGACGAAAGACGAAGCAATGCAAGCGTATGTAGACGAATTACACAAGGTTAGTAAATATATAGGTGTTTTTATGTGTCCGACACAAAAACTGTTAACAAAAATGATGCTCTAAGAACTCGAAGAAACATTTAGTATTTTGTCACGCGCAAGACACGATCAAACCTATGAATTTTCTTTAGATATGTGTACTTGATGAAGTGATCGAAAAATTTATTTATTGTCAAGTTTTGTTTTATTACATGGTAAGGAATTTAGACTCTTAACGCTCGACTTTGCTTGCAATTACATGTAAGTTATCGGAATACAATGGGCACTAATAAGACCCAAAAAAAGTTTTTTTTTGTTTCCCTTCGGCTTGGAATCGACAACACTCAGGCACTCTTAATGCTAGGCAACAGCGTGATCTAAGTTTTACTACAAAATGGTTGATGTAAACTGCCGTCAGATCGTCGAGACAATGTCGTACAACTCTGACGTGGCGTCGTTCCTGTCGGTGGACGATGACGATCAGGGTTTCCCCAGCAACGACCTCGAGCTGGTCGCCGGGGATGTGTTAGCGCGCGTGCGGTCAGAGCACAACACACCCATCGGTGAGTACACTATCAGATGCCCATCCTGGAGATTTGCTGCAGCTTCGCTCGGGTAGATAGATAAATACAAATTGGAAAAGTGATGTGGTTATATGCCTAGCTGGCTCATAAGCTATACAATAAATTATGTGTGAAAACCTGCAGCTGAGACTTGCCGCGAGGTCGTTTATTGATTTTCAACAATTTGTCGCAACTGTATTCATGACAAGTATACGAAAACAGAATTATTCATAGAATTAAAACTCATTGTATTAACTTCGTAAAATGTGTTTTATTGATTACATTTACATTTTGTAACTATCCAAGGATATTTATGGTATGGTATTACAATAATTGATTTTGCATATTTTTGTATTACAATAATTAATCTAGTTTACTTTTGTATTACAGTAACAAATCTTGCATATTTGTGTCCATCTATTATTGCAGGTTCTCGTTCAGTGAGCGGTGCGTCGTCGCCGGTGCGCAGCGCGTCGCCACCGCGCAACCGACACGACTCCGACGACGAGTTCATAGACACAGTAGATGTTAGTATCTCTTGCGCGTATATGTGTAAGAAGGTAAATGAGCAAGCAGTTTGCGGACCTGATATTAACTGACCACTGACAAAAGACGGCCCAAACAGATGCGTTGCAGATGCTCATCCAAACTTTATATAAGACAGGGGATAGATAAGGAGAATTGGAGGAGGAAATAAGCAGTAGCGGAATAAGATTGAGCTTCCAGTTGCTTATTCATCAGATATAGTCTGTGCACCTAAACCATTGTCATGTTTTGCAGAGTGAGCCGGAGACGCAGCCGCCCGCGCCTGTCGCGCCGCGCCTCAGCAACGGACACGCGCATCAGATCACGTCACAGCTAACACGTAAATATTGTTCCAGTGTTTTTGTCAGCACTTCTAAATTACAATTTTTTATTTATTTGTCCATATATACGATATGAATAGTATTCTATGTGTCACATAGTTTGTATGTACTTTGTCTTCTACAGATTTGAAAGTGCTGGAGCAGTTGCCGGGCGTGCTGGCCCGGCTCGAGGCGGACGTGGCCGCGCTCAGGAAGGCCGTCGAAGGAGACCGCCGGCTGCTCGACGTGAGTATATCATAACTGATTGATGCTGAACAATATCGCTCAGAGTTTCTTGGTGATTTTCGCTGAAAACGTTCGACTGGTATATTCAGAGAACTGTTGCTCTGTACAATTTAAGTTTTCTCAATTCATACGGGTTCAAATTGGAGAATGTTACCTATTTTTTTTTTTGTAATTGCGTCTCGTGATGCGATTTTAAATGTAAACTGTTTGATATAATTAGGAGGCCCGTATTTTCCGTAAAGTTTATTAATTCTAACTCGTTGCTCGTTCGATGACTTTATATTTAACATGTTGAATACCGTGTCCAGCAAGTGTCGCGGTGCGGGTCGGCGTGGCGGTGGCCGTGGCAGGAGCTGAGCCCTCCCACGCTGCTGCTGCTCGCGCTGTGGCCTTTTGTCGCGTACCGCCTCGCAGCGAGATTCCAACGCAACGCACGCTCCTAACACGTGAGAGTGCCTATTTTACAATAATTGTCCAGTCGTTGTCAGTTAGATCAGCTACTAAATAATATTATATATAAGTTATAACTATGTATACTAAATAATATTTTACTTTTAGTAGTTGACTTATTAGATTGTTTTTTTTTCAGATTTAAAAAGTAAGATCGGGAATATGTGATGTGATAAGGCAATTCGTATTTGCGGCGATTTAAGAGGTGTACTGGTAACACTCACGCTATGGATACATCCATGTATCCAATACTGTGACATGTTAGGTTTTTTATTAAGACAGCTGTCAACACAACTGTTGATATTTACCGTTAATCTGTATCCTGCTACTGCCTGGTAAAATTGTTATTATGTATAACTTTGATACGTGTTTTGTACATTTTTAAATTATAACCGACTTGAATCGACTAAGACAAGTGATCATCGAAATAAATGTTGCTCTCAGAAAAAAAAACACTACAGCATCCCAAAAAACCAAGTTGATAATTATCCTCTATCAGAACATAATCTCAGTAAATGTGGATAAATAGTGAATGTAGTTCATATAAAACTTATTGTTGTGACATTGATTTTTTTATGGTTAAACACTTGAATTGATTATTATTCTGTTTGGCAACTTTTTGACTTTGATGCAGGCAGCATTATAAAAATAATAAATAATCTGATTTCAAGATTACTATTAATTCAAAATAGCAGCATCTTGAAGCGTACCTACTACTACGTACTGCATATATTGTATTCTGTAGATTCCAGGTGGAAAGTAAATATTCACGTCTTGATTTATATGTATGTACTACCTATATATCAATTAGTCTAAGCTTTTTATAATAGTAACAAATAAAGCCACGGTTTTCCGTTGCTAATAATTTCACAAATAATAAGTGAATTGCAACGCCATATGTTCGATTTATTTCATGGTTATTAAATACGTTACTATATATGTATTGAAATTTATCATTTTTATATCAACGATAGAGTGGTAGAGTCGTCACAAAATAATGATTAGAAACCAGATTGTATTACAAGAAATAATAAAAAAAAATGTTTTTTTTTACGTTCTTAAATCGTTCTTTAGTGAAATGCGTATTCCTTTATTATCAAAGAATAATATAGCCTATTATATTTTGATGACGTGTCTTGCAGCTAGTCTCTGTATATCCTAGAGACGTTGCTATGTGAATAGACAAGGTTAATATAAATATTGCATTTTGTGCGTGGTGTATCTTGTGGGTCTAAAGTTTACGGGGTTTTGGTTTATTGTAGCTGATAAATTATAAATATTCCACTTTTATACATACTTGTAATGAATCAAATTTGTGTAGAATTTAATTTAAATTGCGAAAAACATATGTTTTTCTTAAGCTCAGTTTTTAATTGTTCTATTAAGATCTTCATTTAATTTTTAAATATTACATCGTTTAAGTGACGATGTTATAAAATGCATCTCTTTGTTAAGACTCATTATTTTGTACGTTATTAAACAAACTTTAAGTGAAACTTCAAAAAATAAACTTATTGGACCATAATCTGAAAAGAATCAGTTCCTGTTTTAATTCAATACGGTATGGACTTAGAATTAAATACTGTTACCTGTTTTTTTTTTAATCAAAAAATTTATTTTTTCAAATTTTATTTTCATTATAAGTTTAGTGCTATTTGTTTTATGTTGGTTATGTGCGTAATTTTATGTGATATTTAGATAATTAAAGTACATAATTTTTAAATGTCATGTCTTTTATTATATTAAATAATTAAAAAAAAAACTTTCAATGTTATGAAAAGGAAGTTATACTTTTAATTCATTTGTGGTTGATTGTTTCCGCCCTAATTAGGACGCAAATGTGACAGTGGTATTGTTGTCGCTTCACTCTTATAGTGAGCACAAATCGTAGCAAGCCATACCGCACACCGTCCGCACTGCTGAAACATTCACATGGAAACATGTTGTGATAAGAGGGACGATAACATGTTTCTTATATGAATGATTCGGCAGCGCCACCTCACGGTTAGAAAATAAAATGCCGTAGATACTGGTAATACTTTATTTCAACGTTTTATAACGTAAGTTGAACAATCGAAATACGGTCATAATTTTTTTTAATACTTATTAAGGTAAACATTAAATATATTCCGACAACTTTCAAAGAATAAGAATAGATTTATGAATTAAATGTTGGAACAATTTAATAGATATAGGGAATTAAGATTCTTGTACAAAATTCAAGAAATAATCTTCATTCGCATTCAAATATACATTTTAAAATTTGATCAACTTTAAATCGATATTCGTAAGTGATGTCACAATAGTAATAATAAAACCAATGAATATAAAACTGTACGTCAAACAATTAATTAAAATTATGTATAAAATAACAAAACAATGGTGTTAACCTTTTATAGTAAAGATGGGAAATACACGAAAATGCGAATTTAAAACCCGTAAATACCTCGCTAAAATGTAATTAACTAAGAATTAATCTCGCATGCATGTCATCACTTTTGCAATTATAAACATCACATAATGATCAAATACGAGTACGTAATATTTCATTTGATGGCATACAAATATTTGAACACATAAATATAAAAAATTTAAGCAATAATTTGAAAGTTAAGGCCTTTTAAGGAAGAGTATTATCTTTGTTTGAAGTACCCCAAGTAGTATTGAATTGAAAATACTGCTGTAGACAGATGAGATACTATGAAGCAACTTTCTGCTTCCTTTTGCTTTCTGCGCAGTCATCAAGAGGGCGAGCATTGAATGTATTGCAAATAAAAAATTTGGGTGGAGAAGTAACGAAAAACAAAACTATTAATTATCGTATATAAATATTTGTTTACAAGGCAATAATTTTATGTAAAGTTTCGGGTTTTACATTTATAGTTTTTATCAGTGTTTAATTAACTGCAAATCCACGTGCGTCATTTTGTCCGTTAATAATTTACGTGTAATGAAATCCTTTTAAGGTTTACCCATAAAATAAACTAAACCTTAAGTCTTGAATTATAATTATTTAATTATAATATCTGATCATAAAACTACTACAAACAAAAGCATATATTCGAAAAATAAGGTACTGATCTTTTAAACTGAAGTATCATCGATTAAAAGTAAACTTAACAATAAAGTAAAAAAAAAACTAACATGGCTTGTTAGGAACTTAGCTATTTACAAAATAAAATCACAATTTATTAGCGTTAATTAACAATTAAATTAAGATACAACAAGCTTTTGTACTTGTGGAAACAAATGTTAATTAAAAAAATGTAACAAAATCAAAAAATTGTGCCAAAAAAAACAATAACTATAATAATATATGCTTATCAAAGTTCTAAGTATAGTCTTCTATACTAAACAATACTTTTCTATTTTTTTCTAGTTTGTATCTATTTTGCTCTTCGTAAATATTGTTGTGTGTGTTTGTGTAGTATTATTAAAAATACTAACAAATCTACCTTTTCTTATAATAATTTTACTTGAGGTAACAACTTGTATTGTACGTTTCAAGTGCTGTTACGGTAACCATGATTTTAAACTACCGACACATCCACATAAAAACATGTTGCGACTTATAATGTGTATTGACAGAAAAGAAGTTTTCTCTCAATAATTGTAAATAATCAAGTATCAAATGTAAAAAAAGTTCGAAAATAAACAAAATTAGTTTCGGAACCTCTTTATTTCGATACTTTTGATGTTCAATTATTGACAAAAAAAAAACTGACATCATAACATGTTTTTATGTGAATGTTTCGACAGTGTGACTTCACGGGTAGACTGTGGGTGTATCTTTTGGGTACTATGTTACGTGGCAGCAGCTATTTATTCATAATACGATTCTAAACTACTGGTTCTCAAAGCGCTATTCCTGGATATACTTGCAAGATGTCGTCTCGCTCAAAAGACGATGGGTTTAGCAAAATATTGATAAAAACTAACACTTATTACGTTAAAAGTTCTACGAAATCATTTATACATATAAATAACATAGAAATTCAAGAAAATGCAATAGTCTTTTGACATAACACTTATTGTTTTCAAACATAAAAAATGAAGATTTGTAATAAAATTGCAAATACTTTTCAGTAAAATGTTTCAAGTCTAAAATGTGTAAAAAAACAGTGCGAGTTAATTACAAAGTGCAATAAATAAATAAATATTTCAAGTCAATCCCTCTGAAGAGACGCTTCATCGTAAAGGGTCCCAATCTAAACGGCACTTGAAACATGTACAAAATTTTGCATTATCCGATTTCCGCTGTCTACTGTACAACTATATGATAAGCTTGTGACTACCTACAATAAATGCAATGTAATTAACCACACTAATCAAAAAGTTCTGCGATTAAATTCACAAATTCCAGTCACAATTATATAACGGCAGCGGAAGTATAGTCCGTATACAGTATGTCCCGAAACACAACGTCAAGCGGGCAGGGGGCTACAAATAGTACTGGTTTCGGGATAAATAATAAAAAATCCAAGTAATTAACATATTTTTTCTGTCATATTTTGAAAGACGACATTATTTTTTAGAGCACGAATCAATCAAATTGCGAATTTAAACTAAGCTAACCCGGAACCGGTACTACTACCCCTTCCCTCGCCCTCTTGACGTTGAGTTTCGAGACATCTTGTAATGACAAAATATATAATAAGCAAGGCTGATTTTCAATTGACTATGAATTTGTGCCTTAGAGAAGTTTTTGGCTGTAGCTTAGACGAATAGGATACAAGTAATGATAAAAATTGACTTTCCAGAAATGTTAAACATACAGATGTTGACGGCGTCGTCGCAGGCTCTTCTTTTTTTTTAATCAAAACATTTAGACATTTTTTCGTATTATTTCGTAGATGAAAGATTTTAGATTGAACTGTTTTACTGACAAAGCATATTGAAGCAGTTAGATCGATAATTTTACGAAAGATAGTATTAGAATTTGGCTTATTTTATTGGACC
>DWLR01006290.1:0-10186 GCA_018246295.1 Papilio alexanor hazarajatica
TAATGAATTAATAAATTTGAATTTGAAATTCTTAACCAAAGAGGAGATGTTTTAGATCAAAGTGGTCAGTACGACAAAACGCTAATTTCATATGTAAGGACTTATTTAATTTCAATGCTATTGTTTCTGTTCTCTTAGTCTATTAAATATTTAAATCAGTAAATAAAAAAGTATTCCTAACGTCTAACGTCAATGTCACGCAATTGTCTATACCTGACATACCTATATTTGATATTGTACTATATATTCCATTCAATAGTTATTAATATTATATTCTCTTGTTATATATTATATGGTAAGTCTTTGTCTGTTGTGTAGTAAGTAGTAATTGAAGTCCACATTAAATATCAAAACCTTATGTCATATTACGTTACACTGTCTAATTAAGGCAAAAATAAATAAAGACTGTATAGAATTTGAAAGATATTAAGTCACATGAGTTTAAATTTGGAGGAAGTAAACGAAACACAGCAACTCATGCAAAATGAATGCGAAGAACAAAAGATTTTGTCACAAACTGCTACATCACCGGTTACAAGTAATAAATTATCTAGCGGAGCAGCAAGCTTTACGTCAAGAAATAATGTTCCTGGACAGTTGTTTACAAGTACAGGAAATAACAGTGTAAATGAATCTAAATTATCGTATGTCAATGAGCGTAGATTGCACCGTGATTACGTACGTTCTAATTATAATAATAAACCAAAGCATATACCAAAAGAGACACCCGACGTTAAGCATATGGAAAAAGCGTTACTAGAACTGCTGGATGACTTTCACACAGGGAAATTAAGTGCATTTGGTTCTGGTTGTAGCATGGAACAAATGATCAATATAAGAGATCAGCAAGAACATTTAGCTAGGTTACATTTTCGTTTGTATGGTGATGCAGAAAAACCGACTGAAGATGGCTTTGACAACTCCGATTCCAAAGATAAAATGACCCAATTGGTACAACGCTTAGAGCAGTTATCTGCTTCAATAGAACACTTACATTCAGATGTTTCTGCTAACACCAGCAGTAATAACAATAACTGAAATGGCTTTAAGTTCAAAAAGCTTAATTTAATTTTAAGTATACAGATGTAAGATTTATTAAATGTAATGCCTTAAGTATGAGTAAATATGTATATATAAAGATCTGAGTTTTAATTGTGAATAATCTTTTAAAGTTTTTACCAAAACAAAGACAACTTGAAATTTGTATACTTCTTGCCTTTCTAAGGAAAAGAAGAATAATTCTAATATATAATTTGAAATTAATATAATATGCAGAATCAAATTACAAAAAGAAATAGCAAGGAAAATAAAAAATAATTGAATGTGTACAAAGCCACAGGTAACACACAGGTTATTTTTATTAATAAGTCATTTGTACCCATGCTGTCTCATCACAAGTCCATTAAAGCCAAACAGGGCTTTGAGTTTACCAAACTGTCAAATTTCAGAATATCTTTGGCACCCAAAGTTCAATGACATTCAAAATTAAACATGACATTTTCAAATGGGTCCTCCATTTGCAAATGTCCCCATTCCAACATTTTTTTTAAAAAATTTGGGTTATAAATGACAAAGTACTGCAGTGACAAACATTAAAATAAATTGAATAAAAACAAATTGAGAACCTCTTTCTTTTTTTTTAAGTCGAGTAAATTAATCATCTTACAGAAATTAGAAATGCATTGTAGTTACAGTGTACATGCACTTGGTTAGAGTATTTTGATGACTGTAGTAGGTTTCCTAATTTGTTTTAATTTCTTATAACATTATGTCATTTCAGAAGTAGGTCTAACGTATAACAGTTTTGCTGGTTTCAATACAAAGAGAAAAAAGATTGTTTTTGTCGATAAGGTTGTGGTTGTTGTTCACTATGACAAACACAGGGAGACCATAAATGACATGTACCACAGAAGGCTACAGATTTCTTATAAATATATGATAATTTAAGCAAACTTTTCTGTATCCAAAGTTGCTTGGTTTGGGCAATAGAGGGCTAAGATTATTTTTTTTTATTACTCAAACGTCTTTAATCAAACTAATTAAAATAACGGCTTAACTCACGTGTGGTCCGGTGTATGTACAGACTAGTTTCAGATCCGTCGGGGGTCCTTCATCATGGCGAGCCGCGCCCCCCGCCTTGTCGAGTCGCGTGTTGAGGGCTCAGGCACGCAGTAGTGCAAGGCGTGACGCAACCGCGAATTCAGCCAATTAATTCACTCACACTCGCCCTGATGGAGGACCCCCGACGGATCTGAAACTAGTCTGTACATACACCGGACCACACGTCAGTTAAGCCGTTATTTTAATTAGTTTATTAAAAATTTCTCACGAAAGTTTTAATAATTTAAGTCTTTATTGTCTTGGCATTGCAATTAATTTTTGATGAATAAACTATTAAATAGAGTGCAGAGTGCTCCAAAACATGTTCACAAGAAACTATCCACTCGTAACTGAACTCTGAATTATAATTAATAACAAATATCATTAGCGAGGTGCTGAAATCCTTTAGGTGAAGAGGATTTCAACACCTCGCTTATCAGAAGAAATCAAGAAGCAAAAAAGTGCTACTTCATCTATGCCAGTCTTCTATGAGGTTGTGGTACTTTTCAGGTTGAGCTGGCCCATTACAAAATTAAGATAATATGGATTATATTAAATTGCGTTCCATGAATGTGCCAACTCAACGTGGAAAGTACCACAACCTCATATAATCTCACAGAAAACTGCCCCCCGAGATGATGATGCCCCTGAGTTCTGTTTAAGGAACACTGTCTCCACTTTTCTCCGTCTATACTTGGGAGAGCTGGGCATTGCCACTCGGCCGTCCCAAGTATGTAGTTTACTCCAATAACGCGAATTCTTTTTAAGAAAATAAAAAAAGTTGTGGAAATTGTGTTGACAATTTACTATTTTTTTAATATTTAATTGTGTATAATTATGTATATAATATATGTAATAATCTATAAATTGCTTTAAGAAGCTTTTACTCTCGATAACAACAAATGCAAACCTGGGTGAGTGACATTAGCCGCGGTCCATTGTGCGTATCCATTAGGCTGTTTGGCACTTAAGTTTGTAGATATTACGACCTCATAGTATACCGGTCTTTCCGTTTTACTAGGTGAAGTGACCTCTAGATCTATTGCCTCCCCATCCACTCCTTTGCTTTAGCCGTCCCTTCCTGTTTCCTACATCAAGACTGGCGACACAATTCTTTGCTAAAGTAAGTAACAAGTAAATGGTCCTCCGTTTAATCGTTGCCCGTATTCGCGAAACGATAAAGCGAAAGCTTTGAAAAGGAAGTCTGTTAAGCTCAGATAAAAAGGGACTTAAAAGCATTTTAAGGTTCTCGAGGTCTTGGGCCTGTAAGATGTAGGATTGTTACTTATATTTTTCTATTTAACCTTTGTTTAGATTGCGTCTCCACTAAAAATTTCATAGTGGTCTAGCTTTAGAAAGTCTCAGATCAACGTCGAATAGGTAGTAAGCACGGTGTGGCCACATGGCGACTTACTCGCCTGTTGAAAGTTTGATGGTAGCAACTAGGTAGTCGATACCCAGCGTTTTGTGGCTTATGTAAGCGAGGACTGTCGCGGCTAAGCGTAGCGGCGTACCGGCTACGGTCAGTCGCACTCTACGGCGCGTCGGTGCGGGCGTGCAGATCGGTTTGTATAGCGCACCCCGCCCTGCTTAAAACTCGAATCCGAAATGTAATATTTGAAGAAGAAAAAGTTTCTGAAAATATGTATATTTAAACCCCAATTAAAATAATACAACATTATTGATCTTTAAACGCTAGAAAAAGTTTGGTGTAGGATCAATGAGCTATTGAGCTGTGGTTTGTTTTTAAACGGTAGGCGGTAAATTGTTTTTCACCGTTTGTCATTTATTAAATTAACTATTAAAAGTTTTTTTTTAAATCAATTAATTTAATTAATAATTTACTATTTAGCATCTAGTAAATTAAGGGTTTTTCATGTTTAAATTTCTTACGTCTTTAGTAATTTGAGCGATTATAATAAAAGTTGCATTATTTACACTGAAATGTGTACTCATTTAGAGCTATATAAAAACAATCAGCAGTTTAACAATCAGTCAATAATAATGAGGTTAAAACATAATGTACATAGATATACTTGTTGCTTTTCGTTAGAAACAAAACAAGTAAACGTATCACTATAATACAGTTAATTCAAAAACAAATGCTGAGAACTAGAAAAATCACATAAGTTGTAATTTGTAAGAATTCAGGAAGCTTTTTTTTATTGCGTTATTTGTGTTTATAGTTTTATTTCTTTGCCAACGCTGTGTAGTCAGAAATCATGTATTCTTTTTAATTAAAAATATGAACAATGTTATTAAAGTACACAAATATTAGAATCATTTTTTCGACACTATACAGAAACAACTTTTAAACGTTTGTTATTTTTCGTTATTGATTGATCGTCGATGACAGAGAAATGCGATTATTTATAAAAATACACATATTCCATATTTATATTCGTAAAAGTACTTAGTTTATATCTTTTGTATAAAATTTGGGTTTTTTATAAACTTTAAAATTTATTGCGATTGCCGGGCAATTAATTGTTCGGAGATATTAGAAAGAATAAAATGCAAACAGGATATAAATAATAGTCACCGCCTGTTAATAAGCTTTATTTAAATTTTAGAAAGTATTAACATTTTACTTAGAAACGAAATTATGTGAATTCCGCGAGTTAGTTGTTCAAATGAAATGGAGAGAAAACAAGAGGAGAGCAGAATAAGAGCGGCTTTGCCTGAGGATCCAGGTAAGATATTGTATGGGAAAATAGCATGCCATAATTGTCACTACTAATGTCCCAGAGTTAATACGAATTGAGACAAAAGACGACAATACTAGATTGAGAACTTTTCCAGTGCCAGTATTAGAGGACACGCTCGAGGAGTTTCATTATCTAATATAATATTTATTAGATAGTTTGACGATCTACATAAATTTTTCGAAAGTCTTTGGATCTTTCTTTCTGACAACATATGGTTAGGCCTCATGATGATGATGCAAGAAGTCCATCATTAATTTTTATTATTAATCTTATATATCTTTACAAAAATTAGTGGGTAGACCGAGATAGCAATCACTACCCACCTTTTCGTCAAATTATATATGTGTATTGTGTAACAAACGTTACAAGGTTTGAGGTTCAATGTATGTACATAATGTATAAAAAAAAATATGTATTATTATTATCGTATGTATTTGTCATGATAGGCCCATATTTAGTGACTTGCTTTTAATTTTTGAATTCTAGATCTTAATGATATGTGAGATGCAATTTTGTTAGCTTACCCATTAGGGCAATGGACTTGCAAATGAATTAAACCGTTACGTTAGCTTATATAATGTTTAGTTTTTAGATGATTTAATCAAAGGCCGACATCTAACGGTTGTTCTGAATTTACTTTAATTTAATTATTTACTTCGGTGTAATCCTGCTGTAATCTGTAATAGTCGTGACAGCTTTCTAACTACATTTTTTAATGACAATAACAAGAATAATTAAATTCGTATATATTAATAAATTAGTTAAGGAATCTGAATATACATTATTAGTTAAAAGGTATCCTAACTACTGAGGTAGATATAAAGTATGCCGTTTCATGTTAAAGCTTTCTGGTCCACATATCAAGACAAGTGAAATCGCAATAAAAGAGAAATAACATAACATGTCAAAATATTATTTTGTACCAACAGACAGAAGTTGTTTTGACAAGCATGTAGGACGCAGATACAATTAGGATAAATTAGGTCACGGTCACATATCTTATGATTTTTGTGGGGTATACGAAGTTCAATCTTTTCATTGTGTTTAGTTTTGGTAGTTAATGAGTTTTTTTTTTACTTCGCGAGATATGTCTATCTCTACTAATATTAAAAATTCAACGAGTTAGTTTTCGAACTCGCTAACCTCAGGAACGACTTATATATAGGTTTAAGAAATTATTTTTGAATTTGATACCCCAAAATCCTTAGGAGCCGAAAAAAAATGAAATTAACACAGCTAGCGAATCCGCTTTGCTTCTTTTATTTTTTTTCTTCTATTATTTTTTTATGTACTGATTACGTGCAATCTTGTGCGATATGGGATTCGCTTGCAGTTCGTTTGACAAAACGTATTGTTTATTAAATTCGTGAATCCGGCTTGAGATATCAATTTCGTGTTAGGGCGAGTAGTGAAATATATAAAATAATGTTACTGATCAGCGCGAAGAGCAATATAGGTCACGTGAATCGAATTTGTCTTATATTTTATTGACATGCATACATACATATTTGTGAAAATGTCTGCATGATACATTGTAAGGATCCTGCCGTAATAATTATTAAACTTTTGTCGCGAGCTACGATGTTTATTTGATCTTGATTTGAAGCGAATAGAAGTATTTTAGTATTTGTAACCATCCAATCCAAACACTAACAAATTACTACGTGAAAAGGTCGATAATGAATTATTCAATTATTCACTTGCGTCGTACGCTGTTGACTGTCCTGGCGGTCCATTTGTCTAGCAACTTTGACAAGCTGACACATTTCTTTGTTATAGAAACGCTTAGAAAGATTTTTCGCCTGAAATTACTCTATATTTAAAACTAAAAGAGCAGACGCGGTTTGTTCTTATATTATTATCCTATGTTTTGTTATATTTTCAATATCATCGGAATCTCTTGATTTTTGTGTGTTAAAAACAGAGTAAAAATTTATAATGTGCTCATTATATATAGTTCTCAAAATCAGTAGCCGGCAAAATGGGCCGGTGTTACATGGGCTTCACACCTGTGGAGCTAGCGAGGTCAGATGAGGGAGAAAAATCTTGGAATGGAAGCCATTGTTGGGGATAAGAACGTAGGGCTTCCAGATTGACCGATGACCTCGTGAAAACGGCAGGAAGTCGCTGGATGCGATGCGCGGAGGACCGCATACTGTGGAAAGCGTTGGCAATGTGGATGTCCAGTCCAGACCAGACTAATGAGGACCAGGAGAATGATGAGTAAGCTGATGAGGATGATGTGAGATATAATAGGAAAAAAAAACTTTTACAGGTCGTTCTTTGTCGTATTCGTTGTGTTTCCTTAACTCCATTTTCTATTTTTAACGAGTCCTTGCAAAACGTTGGCACATAGATTATTTGTTTGTTTCTTTTTAAAGAAAGGACCGTAAACGTATCTAAAAATGGCCATAAGAAGTAACAACGATCTATAGTCAGACTACCTTCCTTTATGACGATGCATCGGGTTGGCCTGCGTTAAGCATGAACGTCTATTTGTTGCTGATGATCATGATGATGTTATATTTTAAGATACTAGCAAAACGCACCAGTTTCGGTCGAATAGACGGATATACAAATAAAAAAATAACTTACCATAAGCCAAGGTTGCTCTCGGATTGAAGTCTATGAAGAGTCTATTGGTAAAAGAATTTAATATATATATATATCAGTTCAGTAGTGTTTAAGTTTTTCAGGAACAAACAAATGCTTATATCTTTTATTTTCATTATATTAGTGTATAGTAGTCCATCGTTTCGTAGTAAATGTGCCCTTCGAACGAAGCTATTCGAATGGTCGTTCATCGTGCGTACGGCAAAGGATTGGAATAGGTTGCCGCCTTCGGTGTTTCCGTCCAATTGTGACATGGGTACCTAGAAGAGTGAATATGCTGTTTCTAAACTAATGTGTACCATCTTTCGACCACACATCATTTAACATCAGGTGGGATCGTAGTCTAGCGCTATTTTATTCTTATAAAAAGAGTAACATAATTAAGATAACCTTAATATAGGGAATATTCAGGAGCAGCGTGTTCTAAATATTACTTACAACGAAAGCTTAGAGTTTCCAAGATGCTGTAATTAAAATAAATTGCGCGAAGTGCTTGCATACTGTTATATTAACTAAATTATATGGGGATGTTATGAAATTATAAATAACTTTATAAATTTTGCTTGCTTCTTTCGCCTTTAAATATCCGCAAGTTTGTGGCCTGGTTCAAACTTTGAATTAGTATGTATAATTTAAATAGTTTATAATTTAGTTACGTTGACAATACGTTTTATAGTTTCCACACTTCATTATTACGTTGCACATGCAGTTGATACAATTTGTTCATATAATTTGATTGATTTTTACGTCAGTTTTGAACAAGGGACCTTGTTCATAGTAAAAACTAGAGACGTGACGATGCCTACAGCGCGTAGCAAACAAAAGACTATTAGAGGGCTTTAAAATGTGAACAGTTTTATGGGATTTTTATTATATACATTATCTACTACTATACACATACATCGCGGAAAGCGGAGGACCGCATACTGTGGAAGGCATATGGAAAGGCCTATCATCAGCCTATGTCCAGCAGTGGACTGTATAGGCTGATGATGATAATGATACATAGATCAAATATTGAAAAAGCAGATTAAAGTTTATTTTTGAGAATATGGTCGAAAGTTGATAATAGAGATGAAACAATTAAGATTTTTTTAATTAAAAAAAAGTTTGTGCAGGCCAACGACATACTGCCCATCAAACAGTAGCTTAGAAATGTTTTGTAAATTTTTTAACATCTCCATTTCAATATCTTATTAATTCTTATATTCTTATGATTAATTAAATGCTGGATCGAACAGACTCGCAGTGCATTCATGAAATGGCGCCACTTACTCTGCAAAAATCCTTGAGGATCTTTAGTTGGGTGCAACTCTTCGGTGTCGATCATGGATCTTAACACAAAATAAAAGCACTCGTTTAGTGTCTTTCGAAATGTGGGTTAAGAATTTTGAGGATATCATACGGTTAGAGATTATTTCTCTAGTTATATATGTAGTCTATTAGTATCTCCTATGATAAGGTTTTGTAGATGGTCACCAAAAAATAGGAAGGCTTAACAATCATAGGTAAACGGAAAAAAGAGAAACGTAAACTTAATATCTGAGTCATAAATTCAACAGTGCTAGAGCCCGCAAAAACATCGCAATAGACGGCTGTCTATGCCTTCCTCTGTCCATTGATGATAGGCAACGCTTCTGTAACTTGTTTACTTGTTGTGGATGCCTATGGGTAGCGGTAACTTGGTATCAAGTATACGTTTGCTCGCTTGACATATTTTTAATAAAAAAATATAATGCGCAATGATAGATACAAACAAGGAAGGAGACTTCCTAGAATGAGGCGAAGCTCATGGCTTGCAAACAAGCCATGGTATATGTTGAGTACCTCCATCATTATTGCGCACAGTAATGTCAAAAACACCTCCGGAAGGAGATGTCACATGAAGAAAATTAATTCAGTATTTCATTTGTGAGACAGAAATTGATTTCAACACATATATGTGGTAATATTTTGGGAAAAGTATTTACTAAAGAAAGTAGAAATTGTCAAAAGAAAAACACGCAAATAGAATATTAAGAATACAATGTGTCGCAGGTGAAAAAGCTAATAAAAATGTTATAACGTATGAAAAGATCGTGAAAAATGCTACTGATAAAAAATAATTGAAAAAGCTATACAGACTTACACGTTGATTGTATTTTTATAACTTATTTATGTTCCACTGAAAAAAAATATGTATGTACAGTACAATTATTAATCTACTAAAATATATGTCTATGGATAATGAATGAAAATAATTCATGTAGATATGTATGTTTTTTTTAGAGGGAAGAAATGCACTTCCGCACCGTCAGGCGTGGGAGCTACACGCCTGGTGTGTTTGACGCGGCCTCATTGGTGTTCACCTATCCTATCATGGGGCCCCTAACTAACGACTAACGACTCTTTATGGACTTTCATTACCACCAAGGAACTACCGTCAGGTATTACTTCGTGGGGGTGGTCTTAGCAATCTTTGCTTTTCCTCATGTATTTAGCTCCTTAGTCCACTAAATTGACTCTGTGCCGTTCTTCCTCAGCATGTCGCAGGTTCTTCAGCACTATAGCGTCATATTGGCTTACGTTGTTCCATGCTTCTTCCGTCTTGAGCATGTTCTGCAACAGGTTTCAACAAGTGGGCCGGGCAATCGAAGAAAACGTGTTCGGCGTCTTCGGGTACACCGCATCCGCATCGTGTGGGCAATTGGGGAGGTTGTCGTGCCCAAAGCGATGTAGGTATGCTCGAAAGCATCCGTGTCCTGTCAGCATTTGCGTCAGATAGA
>DWLR01006291.1:0-10185 GCA_018246295.1 Papilio alexanor hazarajatica
TAAAATATTATTATTTAAATCTTTGCATTTTTTAATATTGATTCCAAGAATTTTTTGATTCACCCTCGTACATACATTTATATATACATACTCTCCTGTCACTCGTATAAAAAAATCCTTTTAGTTCACACTAAAAGACTTACCAGTAGTTAATAACTTCTGGGTCCTCGTGATATACGTAGATATGTCTCGTGGAGCCGTCCTTCATGAAGGTCAACTGCATGGAGTTCATGTGTCCGATCTTGGCCGGCGCAAACGCAACATTTAACTCCGACAGTCTGAGCACGCCTTTAGGTTCTTTGTTCTCTTTAACGTGGTACCTGGAAAAGCGTTGGAATGAAGTGTATATACAAACACATATTTTTGTTTATATATTTGCTTTTTATTAGCGATGATGTCACAGATGAGGATGATCAATGAGGCAACGTTGTAAGAATTAAAAAGCGCGTCAATGTAACGATGCGTCAGGACTCGCCAAATATATTTGCGACTAACAAAACATATCTACTTCAAGGTACGCGACAACAACAAGATTATAAACCGATAAGAATATTTACCTATTCAAAGTTTATTTTGTGGGGTTCAACCGGAATGCATTATCGTGTATTGGAGCAAACATTTTGACAAAGGTTTGAAACTTTAATTTCAATTTCGCACATTCTTACCTCCAACGAGCAAAGTTTTTGAGATGAAGCCGATCGAAAAAGCGACGGATACAACCCGTGGCTCGGCCACAGTCCTCACAAGGGTGATGGTACCTAAGGGCCAGGCCGATTATATTTAAGCCAAACTAAGCAGTATTTTTTACTATAACGAAATTTTGACAAAGACAAAACAATTCAGATGGATTGGGTTTTTGCTTGGTTGTAATAGCTGTGACGTGGTTATGATATAGATTTGTTTGGAACTTCTTCGTATTGATAAAAAATTAAAGGAGGGGATAATCTTTTTAATACTTTGTTTACATTCTCTTTGCTTTTGTAATCGCGTTGACTCTGATATAATTTAATAAGGCATTATGTGTATTTAAAGGAATCCGCCGAAAACATTATTTTATTGAGTATAGACTATAGGAGTGTAAATGTAATAAAAATAAACTTTCACATTAATGTAATCTAAGTGTGGTGAACGGAGATCAATCCTCAATCTCATTTTGAATTCTCTTAAAATAAGAGTAAACACACAATTCGGACCAAAACGTCCCATTCTTTACTAACATTATTGGAACGCGTTAATTAAATAAATTATTTGTTTTTGTTCTGTATTAAGTTTCATAGTTACATTTTATTTCATCAGACAACGTGACATAGTAACCCTTCTACAAATTTGTTTGATATCTACTATAATCATACGTCACAATATCATAATTTACGACGATACGTCTAAATTTCACGAGAAATCGTTTACGTTCTATTGGCAGTGTTTGTTGAAAAAATTAAGATGACAGACTGTGCTGGTTCCGTTTTTATCAAGACAAAGATTTAAATGAATATACAAAAGTACATACATATCACTTAGCAAATACGTTGACAAATTAAAATATAATCTTCACATATAAAAACCGCCAATAGGCTAATAGCATGAATTGAGAATCAAGATTTTTCGATCCCGTTCTTCGACGTAAACCATCTCCTACCACAAAATTGTAGCTGAGTTGGACTGCATGAAAAGAATGTGAGTAAATTAATTACACAATTTTCAATTTTTTTTAATAGTTTAAATCCGCGTGCTCGGGACATTGTTTGTCTTGATCTAGAATAATTATTTCGGGTAGTCTATTTCTTATTGCAAGACTTATCAATCATACCATACCAACTATCAACGAATTCTTCTGTTAGTATACAGTAATGATGTAACAAGCAATAGTTACTTAAAACAATAATTGCGACTGACTAAACAACTCCGAGGAAGAATATGAATCGAATGATACTTCACTCTTCTAAATGCTAAAAAGAATACGGATAGAATGAATGAACCTATTTAGAGTGAGGTAACTCTTCTAAATAGGTCGTCGTTTAGACTTCAGGAGGCAACTACGAAACGGACGTGCATACGTATATAAATACGCTCGATAATGGTTAGGTATCCACCTAATAGGACTGTCGGGTAAAAACCGATATTTCAGCACTTCACGTTTTGCCATCACTCTATTAAGAAAGTAAAAGCTTATTTTCAAAAAGACGACAAGATTATAGATCAGATTAAACCGTACATCTTAATTGAATACTGATAATTCGAAAAGAGAAAAATACATGAATTATTAATAAAATAAATTGAAAGAATAATGACGCACTTATTTATATAAATAAATATTTTCGTCTTGACCTGTCTAGATATTTACAATAATCTTTGTGTCAAACGATATGTTCGTTTTAAAATGACGTCGCAAGTCAATATTTGTAAGAGCTTGACGTAGTACTTCATTTCAATAGGAAGGTGTGGAAGTTTTCGTTGAACAAACGTCACGCGACGTGCAGACGTTTATTTTCGCGCCAAAATGTCAATCAAACTTTCTTTTATACTTTTAATGGCTTTTTTATTTTGACGGATTTGAATTTTGAGTTTACACGGCATAGCTCATAAAATGTATTTATTTATTTAGGCTATTTAATAGCCTGATACTTTTGTAAGTTAAAAACGAATAAAACATATTTAAGTATTTCATTTCTGTATTCACATTTCATATTATAACTAAATATAGACGTGTTTAACGGGCGAGGTAAACATTACGCTTCTGCAATATTTAATGAGGCAGGTGTACGGATTATCCAACGTTACAAAAACACAATTACACGCAAATGTACAATTAAAATTAATGACGATAACATATATAGAGAAATATGCGGATTCATTTTGTTTCGACACAAATAAGTAAATAATGTATAGTTACATTTAATTATCGAAAATAACTAGTAGTTCTTTTTCTAAATTATTAAAATTTTATAATGAAATATTGCAGTTATTAAATGTTGATGAATGATGTTATGATGTTTAAAACATTACAAATATTTATTGAAACATAAACACGAAGCGAAGCTAGGTGAAGAAGCTCTGAAGAAGCTATTGATTATAATACAAACAAAATTGTCTAAGCCGTTAATATTTTTATAACTTTTTAATATCTCAAGTGTTTTATGCTTGCCCATAGAATGTTAAGATTCTATTTTATTCGATTTAGCAAAGGTTAGAAATATCTGTGCTCTGTTCGAGTTTGGATAGGAGATTTTTTTTTGTTATATTACATGTAATGAAAAGATAACTTACTTTAATGTATCCTCGTTTTCATTTAAGACAAACTTCCTGCGCTGGTACCGGCTGTCCTCTTTGCCCCTCTTCATCAGGAAGCCCTCCATGTAGCCAGACAGATAGTTCTGACGCTCAGGATGACAAAACTCTTCACGCTCGTATTTTGCACGTATCCATTGCTCGATTAATACTCTGCAATTGTGAAATTATTTTATTCATACATGTATGTATGCGAACTATGAGACGGATGTGAAGACTAATACGAATTGACAAAGATGCTAACGAGTATATTAGGGGTAGTCTAAAAGTAGCATCAGAAATAGGAAAATTAAAAAGGTTAGCATGATGCGGGCATGTTATGAGGAGGAGAGAACGTGGAGGGATATGTCGGTAGGGGTAAGCCTAAGAAGCGATGGATGGAATATGTGAATGGTAACATGATTAAAAAGGGAGTGGCGACTGAAATCGCTTAAAAATAAATACTCGATTATTTTAACATGGTAAAGGTAGGGAGAGATAAGATTGATATCGATTCAAAATGTGTCTCTAATATATTTAGCCTTTATTTGGTGAAATTGGACAGAGCCGAAAACCGATCATAACCCAAGCATTTTCCCTTTTTTTTAAATATTAAAAGCTTTCATTAAGAATAAAAATTAAGAACTGCAGAGTTTCAGTTTAATATTTTAACTGATAGGCTGTAAACGTTATCATATTTCAAGGAATAGATGAGAAAGAGATATTTTCAAAAACAATATTCAAACAAATGTGTAATGTATAAAGTAAGAAATTGCGTAATATTAGTAATTCTAAAATACTATCTACGAGCATATATGGTAAATGTAAATTGTAAAGGAAAAATGTAGTATTATTTTCTTTCACCTATTTTTTATAGATAAAAACAGCTTCCGTATGTATGTTATGTACACACTACTCGCAGGATATCGTGAAAGCCATGACCAGCGTAAAGCCTTTAGGATGGTCTTGGATGGTGGAACACAAATTTCATTATCTTTAAATTTATGTCATTCATTTTAGATATTATTGAAGAAATAAGAATATGAGTAATAAGTGTAAGAATACAAATATTTAATTTAAGTTAAAAGTATTTTAATATTTTAATTTTCCTTTACGGCATGCCATTTAACATTGATTTTCATAAATAAACATTAAATGCGTTATAATGTTTCTCGGATGTTCAAACAACTGTTTGTACAAATGCAAAGCTGCTGCCGTGTTTGCAAAGTATTGCTTTTATTTATCAAAATGTAATGTAACTATTGTATTTACATACGGAATCAAACAGAATTACGATTTAGGGCTACTGCTTCAACTCTTGAGAATCTTGGAGAAATGTCAAAGACAGCTTTTACACATATTTTCCTTGTTATGTATGTTCTAAGAGGTCTATTATGGGAAAAGGTGGTCTAAATTTGTTATCAAAAATAGATTAAAACATTTAGTTCTATCTTTACTCAAATAAGTGGAATACATCAAATAATCCTGACTTTTGGATCTATAAACGTAAATCACGATTACTTCTCTATATCTTACTCCCTCTTTCTCTCTCTCCTTCTCCCTTCCACTCTCTCTCTCCTTCTCCCTTCCCCTCTCTCTCACTCTCAGGTCCTTCAAAAGGTTGCATCATTGTTTAGCAAAGTCCCAAAATAGTACAAAAATTAATCTTGTTTCGGATCAGTTAACATCAAGAAAATCATCAACAGAAAATGGAATAAAGTAAGAATGAAAAAAGTACAAATACTCATAGGTGTGAAACTATTTAAAGAGGCATAGACGAAAAGACAGGCCGGTTCTAGTATATCGATTCATGTTACGTTTAGATACATGAATAGCATATTTATAATTATTGACAAACTATAGATGATTTTGAGAATCTGTACATATAACAAAAATGTAACTGATCAGTGTCTCTACATGGAAATAAATTAGAAAGACTATTACAGTATTTACCAATGTTATAGAACTCAAAACAACGATTTTTAGAATTTTTGCCTGTTTGACGATTTGTCTGTTTGTTTTTCTGTCAGTTTGTGCGCGCTAATCTCAAAAACGGCTTAACCGACTTGAATACGAATGTCACTATTGTGTTATGGTTAACTTCACTTCACTTTTAGTGTTTGTTTCGTTTCAATCAGTGCATAAATAAAAAAAAGTTTTATCAATTTAAAACGTCACGTCCAAACATTTATTCGAAAAAACCGGTTTAGTTGATTGGGCTGAAATTTTAGTTTACTATATTATTATATAAAATGTGATGGTTCAAAGATAATACAAAGTTGAAAAAGACATTTTTAGATTTGCTAATGTAACTTGACCTCACATTTATAAATTGTCAAATAGCCTGATCAGTTCTATTTAGGCTTCTATTTAGGACCTGTTGACGTTGTTGAAAGTTGCTTCATTGTGTCACTAGATGGCATAAAATAATATAAAAATAGAATTTGGTAAATTTAAAAATTAATATTTACACCTGTTATCAGGATTTTCAAAATAGTGTGCTTTTACTCCTCAAAAATAATAATTCTTCAATCCTTGGACAATCCTTGATTAATCCTTTAAGAAGTTTTTGTCACATATTGCGTAAAAAAGTCCCGTCTCACAAAAAGTTTGTATGTGGTGATTTAAATAAAGTTAGATTAGTTATTTAATCAAAAGTTACAAAAATATCACAATAGTCAATAACAATTACCTTTTTACATTAAATAAGTACCATAATACAACATTTGAATCGTCACTTAACGCTAAAAAGCCAAATATCGACTACATGTCTTTTAAGCGCCTAGGTGGCCAGACTAGTGGCCAGTGATGGTAGACTTTGGGTGACACTTTGGCAGTGGTGAAACTGAAACTAGCACTTAAATTTCATTACGGGTTAGGTTAGTTAGGTTAGCAGTCCATGGTAAAAATGGGCGTAAGTCAAGATAACTCCTAATAGTTTCCTATTTTGTTATGCATTTTATTAGGTTAGGTTATACTTAATTTAAAAAGGGAACTGAATATATACGTAATTTAGTTTTTTTATTATTTCTTTGTAATCCCTACTAATATTATAATTGCGAACCGTTACGCTTTTACGCTTAAACCACTAAACCGATTTTGATAAAATTTGGTACAAAGATAGATTTGACCTTGAGAAAGGATATATGCTATATAATATTGAAAAAAGAGAGAAAAAAGAGTTAAAGGGGTTGAAGTAAGAGTTGTAATTTTGTATGGCAATTCATCATTATTGAAGATAAAACCTTTACCTTTAAACATTGTATTTAGGCACTTGATAAGAAATGAATAAATGTTTGGTCTAACATTTTTAAAATTTTGACCTATGTGGCGATGAATTGAAATAAGAGATGAAAGTTCGCTTGGAAGGCAGAAAAAATCACTCTTTCATGCCTAATCTCATATTTTTTTTGTAAAAAGGCGTGAAGGGGGTTGAAAGAAGGGATGAATGTTTGTATGGACGTCCGTTATTATCGAATATAAAAGTATGTATCTTTGTATTGCACTATATAAACATTTAATCCAGCATTTTTTAATGTTCGACGTATATGGGAGGATGAAAAAGGAGATGAAAGTTTGTGTAGAAGTCCAAAGAAAACTGTCTATGTTTACTACATGTATTTTTATCGAAAACAAGTCTATGATTAGTAAAAATCTCTTAGTGTAACACAACGCGCTACTGGACTCGCCAAGCGTCATACACAATGAACGATGCGCTGGATCAAACTTGCAAAATTTTTATGTTTTAGGAAAGGATAGAAAAGTAAAAACAAATATGATAAAATGTATTAAAATAAGTTATTTGCAGTAAACCAAAGCAGCTTATATGTGTATTATGAGGGAAATAAGTATCCTAAAATATTAAAAATTATGCCCACAGCAACTATTCCACGCGGACGAAGTCGCGGGCAAAAGCTAGTTTTTAAATATTTTTGTTTAAAAAATTGTAATAAAATATAGCAATCCTTTAATAACTTGAAATACAATTTGTAATACCAACCTAGAATTATATAGCCTGTTTTGATAGCATCAGTGCAACTTAATGCCAACATAAAACAACAGATAATTACAAGAACCGTTTAAAAATCACACAGATTTGTTAGTTAATGGATTGGTTATTTAAAAATTTAAAAAAAAACGGCTGCAACAAGTTCATTATTGGATGGAGAAATGTGTTCTTATTTGTACATCATAACTTTTGAATCATTTTCTCACTTACTGTGGGTCGTTCTTCGTAGGCCTTCTATAGCAAGGAGGCACTCTTTCTTCGTATTTATTCTTTGCTGCTGTATTCCCGACCTCCTTCATGCGCTGCACTTGGGAATCCTCCCAGCGGTCCAGTTCTAGGTGCTTCACTTTGCTGATGTGCGCTCCCATGCTGCGGTGGATGCTGGCGCATCGCATGCAGATGAATATGCCCAAATTGTATGAAGCCCAGTCCGGGTCTGCAATAAGTATGATAACGTCAACTCTCTTGTAAACTGAAAGAACTATTTACAATTTAACGTATTTGTGATGTGAAACATCTATTAGCGTGCCTTAGTAGTAAAATCGACATGCATCGGCATGACGATCTCTTATGGCGTTACATCACCCAATAGTCGCATGACAGTTAACTTTTTAACCGACTTCAAAAAAACGAGACCGAAAATTGATGTACTGATAGACTTAAGACAAGATCTGGTTGGATTTACTGGATTTGTAATGAGATGTGGCGTGGCTGTAAATGACATATACTCGTATATAACTAGGTGCTGCCCGCGGCCTCGCACGCGTGAGTTTCTTGATTTTGATTCTGCGTATATTAATTTCGATAATAGATAACAAGTGTCTAAAACATGCTATTGTCAACAGTACCATGGCAACCATGATAATGTTGACTGTTACTGTTACCAACATGGTTATTGTAAATGAACCTTTTTTTTCTATTTCTTATCCCTAAAAAAGACGAGAAGTGTACAAATTTGAAGTCGGTTTGGTTTTCGTTAAAAAAAGTTAAAAATTATTTCCTATAGTTTACTCTCTATCGACGCTAAAACGTCAAATTAGACTTAATCTAATATTTATAATCCGTAATGATCGAGGAAAGGATGGGAAGGGAAAGAGGATTTGACCGGGAGGGGGATGGATAGTAGAAGGAAATGTCCATTTTTCTGTCTATCCCCTCCTATGTGTATTGAAGGTAGGCAATGCATCTGCATCTCGCAAATGCTTGTTGCAGATGTCTATGGGTAGCGAACACTCAGGTGACCGTTTGCTCAGTGCTTAAATATCGTACGGCATAAATGCGAATCATTTATGTACACTGAAGTGGTTAATAAATTCGCGAGACGTCATTAGAGTCGTAACTAACTAAAGTATAGATGACCTGATATGTTCAGGACAAAGGAAATTAAATTTTATGAAAAAATATTTGTGCCGAAGGGAAATCGAATTCATAATTTCTCGGCAGAGGACTGTTTTCCTAGGCCACTAGGACTCAAGATTTTTTTTTCGCAAAATTTTAGTCGGATTTGTGATTTTTATTGTTTAAATGTGTTAAGCGTTTCAGAGTTGTAAAGTAATTGACGATAACAAGTAATATGTTTGTGAAGTGAACGCGTAGAATCTATCTTTTGCTTATTGAGTCGTGATAACGGCGCCACATTTTGTCAACAGAGCAAGAAATTTTGATGATGTCACGCTACAAACAGATGACGCGTCAAAAATAACAACATAAAAAATACATAATCGCTCAACTCTACCAATATTGATATGGGTGTGGGCTTTGTGTATATCTAAAATATGAATGAATGATGTCTACGCGGACAACCCGGAGCAAGAAATGATAAAAACTGCTCGTTGCGATGGTCTGAACTAAAATAGAATCAGCTGTCAGCTCCCGCGATGTTTTTATATGGAAATCTAAACGCTGGTACAATAAATAATTCAGCTACCAGAAGTTTCTTTACAATGACAGTAAATGCGATAAAAGTGTATGTGTAAGAGATTAAAAAAAAACATTAAATATTAAGCTATTTTACCTATGCATAATAAGGTGATGAATTTAAACTTGTTCCGTATCGAGGATTGGTACTATCTGCATAATAATTCGTAATCTTACCATACTTCTGTTTAGTACAGAGACTGAGCTTTGAGGTAGGAAAGTAATAAAACGCAGAAGTAGACATAAATTCTCCTACTTCTTGTTGTTTTCGTGTTGATATTCTGTGGTTGTACAGTATGTGATATTGTAACATTTGCCATTTGCATAATAACAATTATGTTATTTCTATTCAATAAAGTGACCATAATGAAACATGTTTTTAAATGATAACGGAAACTATTTGTATACTAGAGTTTTTTTTTACTTAAAAAAAAATCTTAAAATTTCGTCGAATTTCACATAATCATCTTATGAAAGGTACAGCAAAGCGAACACAAACACTACCTCGTGACGCAAGTAGAGCATTATCTTATCAAAACAACCTATGTTACTTTATTTCTCGTGATACGTTCAGAATAACAAATTGTATAGCGAAAGAGAGAGAAAGAGAGAGACAGTAATTAAATTAGTTTTCTTTGACTATCCAAACGAAATAATCTGCGAGCGTTTTGTTTTTTACTTGAGAAAAAAACTAACCTGTCAAAAGTCGATTGAAGATCATTTAGTATACCTGAACAAAATATAGGCGCTTGTATCACTTCATTTCATGTTTACAAGCGTTTTGTATGTGGGTGTACACCGACACGACGTCACGCGACACGCACATATGCATACGAGTAGAGCGGCCTCTCGACGTTCGTAAATAACACACGCAGTATGTTTTGGACATAATAGTCGCGGGTGGATCGTCGCGCGTGTGATTTGAGCAACAAATCATGGCAACGAGCGGAAAGCTAAACGACACGAGCGTGATTCTCACCTTTGGTAAATGCTCG
>DWLR01006292.1:0-10185 GCA_018246295.1 Papilio alexanor hazarajatica
TTAATGCATCGGTAATTGATATTATAATTTTAATAGTTCGTTTTGTTCTTATAGCGGTAGCTTTTACGCTTAGAGCTTTAATGTCAAATGAGAATTTAGTGATATGACTTAGGAATTCACATAACATTTAAAATGTGTATGTAATATACACATTTTACTACAGCGTGTATCTTTGTATGTGTTAACAATTTAACCAACTGCCACATAGTACGTGATTTGTGATTATTATAAAATTAAAATCCAATCTTTGCCTTATAAATGCAACATATCTTACTGCGTGTGCCTGAATTAACTAGTTCAATTTTTATACTTAGCATCCTAGGATTTTAATGACAAAAAAAATCGAAATGTATAAAAATATGTCATAATGTTATAAAGATTCCATAGTACTACTGCACTCTACTATCGCTAGATCAAATTGCTATCAAATCGAAAATCTCGTCCAACTAAAAAAGAAAGAAACGATGACACGGCAAAAAGTTAGACGATGCCGAAACATGTGCAGCTACTAATCTAGCCTAAGCGGATTCTAGACATGAAATAGACGCAAAAACTTGGAGGATAAAACGACAGGACAGCGTCAACGATCCACAAAAAATACGAGAGCCGCCGTTAAAAAGCGTATTAAAAGCTTAAAACAGCGTCAGTCAAATCGCACACGTTTCCTGAAAGCTATACCCGTATTCACTATTCCAGGAAACCGAGCGCAGGTCGGAAATTTGAAAAAAAAAAGGGAAAAAGGAAAAAAGGAAATGCCGTCAACGTAGTTTAAATACATGATATAGACGTTTTATGTAGTCGCAAATAATGTTCTGTTTATTTTAGTTATATACAGTAGTACTTATTTTGACATCACTGAGAAGGTAGGAAAAAGTATGAAACCAAATTGAATTCAACATACTTTTTATCTTGTATGCAAAACATTGAAATTAAATTAATTTTACGGATTTTATTGCGTTAAAGAAGTATACTAATTTCCGATGTTTCGACCACTTAACAGCACTCGTCGTTATGTAGAGACATAAAAGACTAAATGAATTAAAAGCCTAATAAAAACCATAAAATCACCTAACAACCGAACATAATTTTATTAACAAATGACAATTGCCAGCTTCTTTAGCTGTTTAAACTAGACTAGACGTTAGACTTTTAAAGACGGGATTTGATTTTCATAAAGAGGAAAATCTTACAATGATCTCCGAAAATAATATTTTTAAATTATTATAGAAATATTAATGAAAATAAAAACATTAAATTATCTAAGAAGTGAAAGGGTACTCAAAATATGTAAATTCATTAATTTATTTTCGCATCTTTACAGTTAAGTGATAGCGAAATAACGTTTTTGGAAAATTGATTTATGCCGAAACAGAGGCATTTTAAAATGCGAGCTTTATTCGTAGGAACGGATCGCACTGCTCGTGCGATCGCGCGCCGCGTAAATATCACATTTTATTGACACCCGCGCCGCGGACCGGTGCTTTTTTAAAAACTGTATTTTGCCAACCTTTTTGTTTTTGTTCGTTTTGAAAGCCGCTACAGACGTGTGCTTTAATTTGGAATCAAAAAATGCAAACATTTTAAAGTTAAAATTTAACGTAAAAACACGGCTGTTAATTAGATGGATGTGCACAGATTAGATTCACTTTGCGATAATCTGAATCATCTTCCAAAAACCCTTCATCAACATAAATTCATAGTTTTGTGTTAAAAGTTGATCATTTCCGGAATTTCACAAAGGATCAGTAAATAATGGGCTTTTCATACGTCGTAGAGCTTTTCGTGTCCCATTTGGAAGTCCAAAATGTCTTTGTATAGGAGATATTGATTGCTATCTACCTACCACAGTTAAGCCTTAAATACAAATGCTTATAATTTAATTAGCTTATAATTAAATTTTAATATTGTTTCGACTGTTCTGTTTCATTGTCCTTATCGTATGTTTGACGTCGTTACAGATCGGTCTTTGCCGTCAGGCGCTCGCAAGAATCGACAAGCAAGTTAGTAACGATATCAAAGCGAAAGAGACGTAAACTCACAAAGGCAGGCCCAAACAAAGTGAGCCCCGCGGCGGGGCTGTGCAAGAACGCGCCTAATCAAACGAACAATCCCGTTTTCACTTTGTTTTAGTTACTTTGAAGTCTCACTCCTTGATATGATCCCCTGGTACTTGTAACGCACCTGTGTCAGTTGAGAAAACTCCGTTTGTTTTTAACTGTCCTTAGTTTATTTGATTGCTTTGTTAAGTCTAAAAAGGATATATTAAAACATTTAATTCATTTCCATACCTTTAACTTAAGGCATTATTTTTATTAACACTTCGTTCACTTGGATTCTGATTTTAACTAACCAATATGTATTTAACTCTATAATTGTTGATACGTATTTGTATTATGATTGAGGGTGGATGACTTTATTGGCAATAAATCGATAGAAATTAGTCATAAACCGAGCTGAAACACCTATGGACCAACATAAACCCAGTCAAAAGACAATACATAAAGAGGCGTGCTCACTCCACTCGTACTACACACACTACGTAACAATAGAACGTATCGTTTTGATGCCCTCAATTCATAAGCGGAAGCGGAGGGACTGCTTCTTACTTGTAAATGTTGTAAATGGGTTAATCCTTGTAGATGTGTATGAAAGAACTAAATGCACGTGTAAATACACATAATAAAGTCCTAAAAATCCAGAACAAGCAGTTTTTACTCATAGTTATGCAAAAACTGTCGAGGAAGCGTAATTAAAAAAAATACGTGAGATAATTTAAGTCATCGCACTCTTGTACGAATTTAAAATAATGTAGTTTCAATCGAGTGTTGATATTTTAAAGTAACTAATCTCCATGGTTAAACTAAAAAAAACTCTCGGTAAGGATCTTTTGGTAAACCTTCATTCATTTCAAGTCGGGTGGTTGAATGGTTAACAGTTAACACAGAGGGAATATCGTGCCAAGAAGTGATTATAGAAAAAATGTTTTCTTTCTAAGACGTGTGGGGTCAGTTAATAGGTTGGTTGACTCTCATAATATTGACCTTTTCAATTCCTCTCCGAATGCATTTAAACATGCGCTAATAAAGGACTTTTTTCTTTTCCTGATAAATTAAAATAAAAAAGAACTAGGACGAGTTCATACTAATTTAGCATGTAGATACGAAAATATTATCAAATACACCTCGTTACCGCTGACTCTCACGTATCAAGGCTTGAGGCAGGGCGGCCTCATTGCGACCGGCGCGATAACCCTGTCAGAGTGACGGAGCGGCGTGGCTATCGGCCGCATTGTCCGCGCCCATAGTCCACTGGACGTCTTCATACTACCAAACGTGCCCACTGCGGCGCAACGCACCGCCGGTGTGAAACTAACTTTATTATAACGTAACAAGCTACGATATAGTGATAAATTTCAGTATAAAATAAGACGCTGTTCAAGAAATCTTTGGTTAGATAATTGTCAAGAGAGAGTTTATCAACAGTTTATATATATCATCTTTAACTTACAGGAGTCGACTGCTGGACACATACCTACCCCTTGGATTGCCTATCGGTCCTTTGACGCCCTCGTCTAGTGGTTTCCCGCAACGTTATAAAAATCGCTCTGTCAAGTTCTTTGAGGTTTCCCAACGCTAAATTATCTACCTACGTCCAACATTGTTTTTTTAAATGTAATAATTCCAGTATTTCCATATTATGCATCATTAACTAGAGCGATGGAATACATTAAAATTAATTCAGATACTTTGAAGAATAGTAAAACAGTACTAAAACTAATTACATTAAATTACTCAACATTGAATATACTGCGATAACATCTAGCTCATTCCATACACCGATCATGGAAACAAAGATGGCTCCATGTCTGACTTTATTTACACACGAGACAAACAGTTAGCTGAGTAAATTAAATACAGATAAAGGCTGAAACAATTGCTTATGTGTTATACGTAAATAAGTCTAGGTTAAAAGGCTGACTGGCCGCCGATTGGCTAACGTCGACAGCTGCCTAGGTTTTTATTGGCCATTGGTAGACGAGGGCGTACGTCTCACATGGACGCAGTTTTAAACACGACTTGCATAATCCGTCTCGAGTCGTCGCGACACAATTTGGCACAGCATCGCGATGTGTGGATAAGAAAAATAAATAGACAATTTAAGTCGATCACTATCTTACATAAATAGATATCTAGCTATTGTGATCCAAATAAGCAATACCCTATCCCTTTACAATTCAACCACGCAGCGCCATAGTTTTTATTAGGATGTCTAGATAATATAGCAAAAGTCATGGGTTTGATTTCAAGCTGGTTTTAATTTATAATAATAGAATAGTGACCTTAAAAAATAGTTCGTCAGTGAGCTAACTCTTCCGTATTTTCGTATTTTACTAAACCTTAAACGTCTTCAAAGTAAACAGCGATCATAATATTCTTCTAAATTTTTTTGACAAAGGGACGTACGAATGTCCCATTTCCAACAAAAAAAAAATTAAAACGATTTATAAATATTGGGGTGAAAACATAAAAAATATATATGCGAATTGAAAACATCATCCCTTTTTTGAGATCGGTTATAAAACCAAAAGTCTTCCAAGCAACACTGATGAGGCGTTTCGCGTTGGCCACAGCGTGACGACTCAATCGAGATGGTATCGGCAGCGAGCTACGTCTTCAGTGGCGAGAGGCGCAAACGCCCCCAACTGTAGTTATTTGGTCCGACATCAACATCGAAAGGTCGATATGAACCACCTGCTCTAAACTACTTTTATAAACATAGTAAAATCTTCTATATAAGTATGTACTATTTGTATTTATTTGTAAATAAACGATAGAAAAAGAGGTTTTATTATTATATATATTTTCTTTCTAGTTTCAGAATGGTACATAAATACCATTCTATACTGAGTAATAAACGCCTCAGGACAATGCTTATCGACCAAAGGAGTGTACTGAAGAAGTGTTATATGCGATAAAAATATTTGTATTATGTGTAAAACGAAACTGACAAGTTATCTCTACTTACATATCTATCAAAGTCGCGGTTTTGAATTATTTTACGTACGCATTTCAAACTGTTACTTTTATGGGATACGAATATTACATTTCCTAGATAAAAGAACAGCTTTAAATTATTCTAAGCCAGTGTTGAGTTTACAGGTGACACGGACGGATTTATCCTTTCACAGCGGTCACGTGATTTATTCTGTAGCCGTCTTATTTTCAGAGCAGGTTCTGATGGCGTAATCCGAAAAGCACATACGCGCTGGCAAAGTGTGACAACGCGGTATGTTCCCTTAGGATACCAACGCATTCGTATTCCGTATACTCGCTTTTGTAGTTACAGTTACACCGAAAATATGTAAAAAAAAGTTTCTACGAGCAATCTTTATGTACTTTTCGATAAGTTAATTAGACTCTTGTGTTACCAGTGTTTCTATTTATTGAAAAACGTTGGAAGTATTAGTTAATAAGAAAATGATTTTTACCCGAATAAGAAATGGACATTTTTATAATAGGGTCATGAATTCCTTGTAAACAAAGACGCTCCGAAAGCTTGGACGCAGTTTTGACGTCCCTAAATGGACTCCTGGAGGTGTAATTTAGTGCTAAGGAGCGAGTCTAGCGTTTAAACTGCACTCCCGTCTGAATTTTAAGACTCGGCCGGATGAGTTATGTGCCCGAGGTGGGCGGCGTGCATTAGGGGAACTTATCTCGCGACGTCATACTTTGTACCATTTGTTCTTTGTGACGGCGAAATGTTTTCAAAAAAAAAATGTTCCATAGCATAATACATATATTATTGGGATGGAAAATGAAAAAGTTTAAAAAAGGTTCCCGTAAAATCGATTACTGGCAATAAAAATTCATATTTATAATAATACATATTTACGTATTATAATTATGATACATATTTGCGACATTTCTAAACATTATTGCATAAGAAATTTCGAAACTGTTATTTTTTCTATAACTTTAGCCAGTTGAGTTGAAAACTCATCCAAACTCTGTCCGCACTTACTCAACGCTGTCTACCCGGTAATTATTTAGAGTGTGAAGTTTTACTCGAGAACAACTCGAGCGGCGGTGCATTATGAAAATGCCTCTAGATCTACCCCCATCCCTCCCACTGCATCCCTTCCCACTTTCAGGCTAAGTAATTGTTTTATATTAGGCATTTCTTAAACAGACATTTTGTATTCGCGCTATGGAATTAAATTTATAAATTATGAATACCGAAAGTGTTTGTTAGTTTAAAACTAGACGAGACTGTCATATTGATTAAGAAAACTTACACAGGCATATAAACTCATACACATCGTAAGACAATACACTATTGATTAATTGAAAATGAAATTAAATTAAGAGAAAGACTATCCCTGTCCAGATAGATTTGATAAATGCTTAAGGTTAAGTTTAATTTAAGAAAAAAAACTCAATATCCCAATTAATATCGTATCCCATTTTTTATTTGAACCTTTCGTTTGCAAAATGATTTATCTTTTTAATAATTAAAATGTGTATAGATATAATATTTTTGTTAGTATCGCATGTCGTGGCCACATTTCAATTTACTTTAGCCGTCTATTGCGAAGCGCTTTATAAATTAGCGAACGATAAAGCGACGCGAATCCGAGCCGACAGCGCCATTCCAATCCCGCTAATGGCGGCCCCAACTTATTTCATGGCGACGTATGCCTTTAAAAATGGAATTTCAACGTCCATAGCTTTCATGGATATTTCAATGAATTTTAATACCTTTTCGCCGTTTGGCCTAGGCCAGACAAGTTTTTAATATGGAATCACAGCGTCAAGTTAATTCATATTTACAATTGCTAGTTAAAAAGGGAAATAGCAGATTGACGTAAAAAGTAGTTTATAAGCCAAACGAGTGTTTTTAAATTTAAAAAAAAAACTAAATCTTTGAATCGGAGCAATTATTACAAAATTACAAATAACAATGGCTCAATTAATTTGACCGTCCATCAGTAAAAACGTTCAACAATTTAGTTCGTCCATCTAGAAACGGATAGGATTGGGCGTTATCTTCCTCTTTTCTACATGTCTACAACAAGACTCGCAACTGCCCTCAGTCATTCTTTACGGATAACGATCACATAAGCCTCATATAGGTCCGTTAGTCTGGTCCAAACGTGTTAAGCTTGCATTTAAATCGTAATATAATATATATATCAAATAACAATACAAATACAAATTGTTATTTATTAAATTTCCATGACAATTCCACGATTAACGTTAAGCCAAACAATCAAACTTCCATTGGTTGATGCGCAATTAAACAAATTCTTGTAATTTAACGTTCGACCAATTGACCATAACAGTTAAGACGGATTAAGAGTTAGTTAAGTTGGAGGGTTGTTGTCCAGAGGTACTAGGCGGGCATAAGCATAAGCGGGGTGGTCAGTGTGTAATCGCGCGCGCCTTATCTGCCAGGGTCGGGCTAATCGTCCGCCAGCCGGCGATTACCTAAGCCGCTCTGGGCCCCCGGTGCCCGCATTATGCAAGCACGACTGGCCCGCGGCGGCACAATCGTACTACGATGGATAAAAACTGCCTAAAGTAAATGACATATAAAACGTTTATGTTGTGAAATAAGTTAAAACCGTCTACAGATTTTCTGAAAGATATTTTGTATAAAATCTTTACAATCATTTTAGAAATCTGTACTACAATTGATATGATAATCAAAGAAGGCTGACAGTAGACGAAAGCCATAAACGCGACCCAAAAAATGTTTTTTTTTTTTCATTTTAAAGTCATATTCATAAACATAGAAAAATAATGAAATATATTATTTTTATTATTATTTATAATTTAAATGTGACTTAAGTAATACAACGATAAATAAAGCAGCAGTTAACAAGATCGAACCCGGGCACCTTACCCCGTACAATGCGGTGCGAAACGTCAGATAGCGGCCAGTGTGCCACCTGGGCCATAATTCATCGTCCCGATGCAAATGCACGTATTATCAGCTCGCCCCAGCCCCAATCGGGGCGACCGCAGCAGCGCCGTCGCATATGCAAATTCATTGTTTATTAAAATTAAACAAATACTCCATCGACATGCATCGACGCACGCATGGATAGATTCGACGCCATTTTGAATTAAATGTATAGTTCCACATAAAGAGTTGCTTTTAAAAGGAGATCGTTAAAAAGTTTGAAATATCACTTTACTAGAAGATTACGACATACATATTTGATACGACATATTATATATTTTTTAAATTTGAACGCAGTAGTTGAAGAAAGAAGGAGTTAGAATGAATATGTGAATAAAAAAATCAAAAGAAAATGTACGATCGATGACAAATCATTGATTGTTAAATATTTTATATTCTCTATAGCAAGTGTTTTTTTTAATAGAAGAAGGTGGCAAACGAGCGAGCGGTGAGCTACAGGACCGCTACCCATAGGCATCTGCAATCTGTAACAAGCATTTGTGAGCTGCAGCTGCGCTCTCAACTATAATAGACAGAGGAGCGGATAGACAGAAAAATTTACATTTTCTACTTCCATCCATCCCCTTCCCCATCAAATCCTCTTTCCCATTTTACCCTTTCCTTATTCAAAAAAGGGATGGGAAGATGAAGAGGACAAAAATTAGGCCTCTGGCACCTCACTCATCAGACGTAACGGACAATACGTCTACTTCATGCCTGTCTTCTGTGAGGTCGTGGTAATTAGCCGATTGAGCGAGCCATTCTTGCAACAGATATTGTTGTTGCGAACTCTACTACCACTGTTGGTATAATAAAGATTTTCCAAATAATTTCACCTTTTACAACTTTTTCTCATTAGCTATCCATATTATAAAATTTCACCACACCTTAATCTCACCATTTCCGTAAATTACAACATTTCCGATTAAAATGTTTAATGTTAATGACCGTCTTCTATAGTAGGTGTCGTTGGTTTGTAAACAAAATTTAGGTTTAGGTTTTTAGAAGTTAAGATAAATAAACCAAGAGAGAAATTTTTAAAACAATAAAAAATACGCAATATCCTATAACAGTTTCTGATACGGCGTCGCAAACTCGGGTTGCAATCTAGATATACGGCCGAGTTAAGATGTGCATCTAAATAGCCCGCGCCGGCACCTAACTTTAGATTACTTGCTCCAACTTTACCGACCTCCCAGAAGGCGGCGGGTACTCTCGGAAAAATTCTCCGAAGAACCTAGTCGGGCCGGATTCGAATTTACTGCCCAAGTTAGATGGCGTGCGCATGTTGGGAATTATTCGGTAATCATGCAGAATGAACTCGGCAACTTGGAATTGTCTCCGGGTTAGTTTTAGCTAAGAGTTTAATATGGACCGGACAGTTTGTGTATATGTGTGTAAAATATGAGGAGATAAATGTGAACAAAGAACCTGCTACGCCTTTGTACATGAATAACAATAGACGATATTCCCTAACCACTTTATGCCAAACTCATTAGAACTCAAATAATACAGTATTTACTTACTACGTAGTTTTTTTTAAATATCACACAAATGTGTACATCAAATGGAAATTGAACGTAGGATCGCTGTCGTGACATTTTTCGACACATCATTAATTTGTTGCCTAATTCGATTAGAGCTAGACAGAGTCAGCAATTGCTATTCTGACATAGAATTATTCTGTGCTATGTAAGACCTTTCAATGATATACTTAGAAATCTAATTATGAACTAAAAAAAAAGTGTTAATTCGCCAAATCGTAAAAATTTATGGCCTGTTAAATCGATAACATGTTTTTCTTTTGTTTAAAGAAAAACATCGACTCGACGTCCCTAACATAAAGGGTTGATATCCCCATTATAAATTCATTGCTGGGTAGACTTGGCGCGGTCGGTAAGTTGTCCCTAGTGAGCGTACTATGGACTCGATGCATTTTTTAACAGCGCCAACTATTATGAGTTTTTGAAATTATGCGTTGGTCCATTGCACAAAGTTAACAATTAAAATAGTATTAGTAAAATTGGACTTAAAATCAATAGTATACTGTGCAAAGTTAATTATAATGAAAGAAAGATTTACGATGAATAAAATTTTTCTAAGTCAAGAATATTAATGACTTGATCACTAAGACGGCAATTGCCTTTGAAATAACGAATAAAAAGAAATAAGTTAACAGTCAACTTGGTTCTTAGTTGCGATATATATTTAGATTTATGT
>DWLR01006293.1:0-10184 GCA_018246295.1 Papilio alexanor hazarajatica
ATATATATATATATATATATATTACTTCAGTTTTCATTAACCATATTCGAATTTATTATTTATTAGCTAGTTCTATTTGTTTTATAATTAATCTTATTTTGCACCGTTAGTTTCTGTTTTTTTTTTTTTATTTTATAATTATTTTATTAATGTGACACAAATGTGTAATATAAACAAATCATATTTGTAATATTAATTGGTGGGTATCAGTGGCTTCAGTAAACCCAACGACCATTTATTAACGACTTGACCTAGTCGTTTAAGCCTATCTCGTGAAAAATATAATGATACGTAAAAATTAACCAAACAACGACCTATTTATTCATACATTGAAGAAAAGAAAACAAATATGATAATCTCACACCTAATTATGTCCCGAAAATTATAAGGTGTGAACTTATCGCCATATATCGTCGATAATTGATCAAGACGTAAAAACCAAAAAGGTTTGAAAAAATATATACATTTAATCTATTGATTTTTCTTTCTAGTAAATAACTAAAACCAAGAACAGGGTGCAATTCAGCTTGTATTTAGAAAACACAATTTTTACAATACCATGAGTCCTGGGTCCTTGCGAGCGTATTTTTGTTAGCATCGGCCGATTAAAAATCTTAAGTGAAATATGGTTTTCACATTCTCCTTAGGGTACGAGTAATATTAATACTATTTACTTTAAATCTTTTCCTTTCCTTTAATTTAATTAAATTGTATGGTAACTTCTAAATTTAGAAATGTTTTAATGGTCCTGACTAGACTCACGACTGTAGAACAACAGATCGAGATTCATTTTATATTTTTCAAACGTGTTTAGTTACCGTTTTTGTTTAATTTGTAAACACTTTTGATATTTGTTGGAATATTACTTACTTTTCAAATACTTCACGTCTAAGGTAACAAGATATGTGCAAGCATTAGATATGTTTTAGATGCTTCCTCAGTTAATTTATCAATTATATAATCTACTATAGGTATGACATCATGTAAAGTAGTAGAATATCATTCTCTCACTGCCCTTCTCCCACCTACGTAGGGTCGGCACATTATGTACCTACTGCTCTTCCATATGTATACTATACTCTAGTCCATATCGTAATTAGTTTTGGCTATAGTCATTACGGTCGGTCGCCTGCTTGACGCCAACCCTCCTCGGGAATAAAGGAGTAGAATATATTTCTGAATGGAACAAAAACAACTAAGTAAGAAAAACAGATTAACATATTTTTTCCATCGAAGCTGCTATAATATTATAAAATAAGTAAAAGTTATGTTGTTTTCGCCGAAAGAAAGCAAAATTTGTAATAGGGTTTTTAATGGCATACACATAGCGACAATTCACTTCGACGTCTGTTGGTAAGTCACAGCTTGTTTAGGCTTCAGTTAATCCTTTTTTTCGTAAAATGTCTTAGAGTATTAATTTTAATAGTATGGAATAAGACGGTTTTCATTCTTTGTTATAGTTCGAGACACGAAAGTAGGATCTGCACAGAACTCAACTCCCTTTCTCGACGTAGCGACTATTTTATTAGAAAGATTCCACGTATGCGCTATAATCGCTTGCGACCGCATGAAAGTACAATCGAACATAATGACGACGCGACAACCTGCAGATGAACTTATAGAAACATCTTTATCAACAATGAAAAGATATATAAAACAATAAAAGGTAAAGTTATCAATATGTCCAGTGTTTATTCTACGCAAATATAGTGGCAGAATTCAGCTAGTCATATCACTAAATATTTTGCAGTCAACAGTGACACTGTTGTGGCGTACGTGTCTGTCAATTTTCGTGTCCGAGTTATACGTGTTGCGTTCTTCCACCGCGCAACAAAACGCCCAAGCGAGCGTACAGCCCTAATGAAACTTTGAACAATACCGGATAAAGTGGTTTACCTTTATAGTATTTGGTTATGTAAAATGATTTACCACACATGAACAATTGAGATTTAACAGCCAAAAGTTTAAATGACAGCAGGCTTTCGATAAGAAAATGTATGAAACGTAACTTCTATCAGTATTTTTGATGAAACTTTTTTTTAATATGTATGTACTTACACAGTATAAAACAAACTATTAGCATTACTTTCATGTTTCATACTTTAAGATTTTAAATTATAATATATGGTTACCTGACTATAATTGCATCTCATGACACCCACAATAACTAAGTTCAGAGCCCAAGGTCTGCTCAAAGGGGAATGGAGAGGGTAATGTTTGGAGTCCCTTTACGAAATGACACTAGATATGATGGGATCCGCAGTAGAACCAAAGTGCTGAACTCATTATTCGCAGAACGGGTGTCCGATGGGGCCAAAATGTCCTATAATTGCGACGACATACTGGTCGACGCAGCATAGTAGGTAGGCCTCCTGCAAGATGCACCGACGATCTGGTTTGACCATTGTTTGAGGTATCGGCATTAATGGGGTCGCAGTGGACGTTTATTGACTGAAAGGACGACAGATGTTTCAAGACCCTACTTACGATCTGAGTGTCAGGGTTAGGAACACGCATATAAAGCATTTTTACAATTTAAATAAAAGTTATTTGATCGTCATCATGAGCGCCGTCACAACTACACTAATATAGTTTTTAGTTTTAGATTAAGGTATACATTAGTAGTCTTATTTGAGTACATTGCTTCAATTTAATGATTAAGTTATTGAAGTTAATGCTATTACCTGAGGACGGCACGTATTGTATGGCTTTACATATTTACCATAGGCAAGCAAAGGTAAAATTACCTTTGGTAAAAGTGTTGCACACACACTTTTGCTATTGAGGAAAATGAATCGATCAGCTTCTGGGAATAGGGTGTAAATAAAGGAAATACCAGGAATTATGGCATACGATTAGTCATCATAATAGTAAAACAAATTTTTAAAGTGTTAGATGTAACAATAGTATTGTGTAAAAAGCGAGGGAAAATTCTTTGATTACGTTTATGTATAATATTGCTTTTCTCGGAAAATAACAAACTTACTGACTAATAGTGAGACTATAAACATTTTCGTGTGATAAGGGTGATTGCAACGAACAACGCCTCACGGGCATTAAGGCAACGGGAGACGAGTCGGCATTAGAAATAATCAATATTGCAGGCTCGGGTTCGAATCTCGTGGCGCTTCGTTGGTACTGCACACTTGCGGCTGGAGTTGTCGGGCCCCGCCCACTTCACTCTGCACCCCCTCTTCCCTAGCACTAGAAAATTGGGTTAAATAGCACGCGGCTGTACGTCGCACCGGAAGAGGGGATTTTGGGGTCCGCGGAACTGCGCTTTCACAATGAACGCGGCAGAGATGTGACCCGAGTATTGATTGTCTTCCACCTAGAGACGCAGTTTCCTGCGGCGCAGCAATGCACACGCCCATACCGGCCCGGCCGCGCCGCGGTATATTATATTACGTTTCAAGTTGACCTTGGCCATAAGCTTGTATTCTTCCGTCATTTTAATAATTAATTTTATTAGCAAATGTGCTTATCCACTTGTAAACCTCTATAATTCCCAGACAATTTATATACATTTTTTTCCCTTATTTAATATAGAACCTGCGTTAGTCGCACCGTAGGTACTTTAAATGCGAATTCAATTTCTTTTAATGAGTAATGTAATGGAATTTTACTAACGATATTTAGTTTTCTTGTAGTGTTATTTTTGAAAGTTTGATATAAATAGAAATAGGATTAATCCGCGTATAGTCTAGGTAGAAACTGAACTGAAAATGATATAAAATGTACTGCTGCGTTTTGTGTGGTGAATGAAGGAATGGTCAACGTGACAACTCGTCCTTAGTGACAGTGCATGTAAATGCTGAACGATTTCTTATCGATAACGTGCGTTACCAACAACGACCGAGTTTCGCACATGAGGTAAACCGCAAAATACATTTGTAATTTGTAATATTGTTTCATAATAAAATTATGTAAATGATCTCTCCTAAAATGAACCAGAATTTTAATTATAATGTACTTATTATTAATCATAAGTACGCTACAGTATGCACAGAAACACAACACTGCTTCTACAGGGGTAAGGAAAACTTCGAATTCAGATTGTTACAGCACAACTGCTGCAACTTTTAGTTATGAGAGATACAAAAATTGAGACACAAGCGAAAATGAAATGTCATTAATAATCAATTTCTATTACAAACTAAATGTTTGTAAGTAATATTGTAACAGAAACTTCTTGCGACAAATAAGTTTTTTATAAAAATGAAAGAAAGCTTAAAGCAGTAGACGGTTTTTGTGGAGGTGGAAACGATGGCACGGGACGATTTGATCAATACAAACGAGAGTAGCACCTCTCCAGATTTCGTCTTTATCCCGACGTAACTAGACATGTCATCACTTCTTTTTTTATTTTATTTTACTGTAAGATTTTTCAACGTTGTCTCAAGAGGTGTAGTGTTACTTGATACGAATTAACCACATTATTGGCCGATTAGTACAATCGAGTTCGCGCATATTGTATGTGGCAACGTAAATATTATGTTGCTAGCTCGCTAACTTTCCATTCGCTTGATGCGAGGTGCGCTAAAAATAGACATAACAATAAGCATTGCGCAGGCAAATCATTGGACAATTTACATAGTCGGATATCACCAATAAACCTCCTTCATCGCTTTGCATTAACGAATATTCTCAGATCGATGAAAAGTTTCGCTTATAGGAATAGATTTTTTAATAAAACTATAAATGTCTGTTATCTGAAAGTTACGTCAGCGAACCTCGTCGAAAATATTTGAGTGTTGAATATAAATTTTAACTTGTGCAGTCGTCACGTGGCTCTGTTTTCTTTATCATTAAATTGTTTCAAACGAAACACGTATTTGTATGCCTCTTTTGTGTCCATGCTATAAGTATATTGGTTCCGTGAGTCGGTGGTCGTTTTACTCGGGAGCGGAGGGGGCAAGAGGCTCCGAAGGGAGCACGGATCGACAACGCCTCGACGATAATGCTAATATGCCCGATTGATACGTGGCTCACAATATTATTTTCTAACTCATCATCGGCTAATAAAAGCTTTATGTCGGCACTAGGTAACATAAATTGATCTGCGTATTCATTTGCTTCAGCTGCAAACAATACCACAACAAAATCGATCGCAGCTTAACAGCGCTTTCATGCTGTTATAAATATTTATATTGATAAAAACATTAAATACTAGCTGGTGTTAAATTAAAGAGTAGCTTATTTTCTTCTCCAAGGTCTTATCTATCTTTATACCACAATTCATCAAAATTGGTTCTGCGGTTTAGTCGTGAAAGCATAACAGACAGACAGATTTACTTTGAGAGTCCTATTATTATTAACGTTTATTCATATTTTAATAGTATTATATTATTGTATTTATGATTCACTATTTTATTGATTTATAGCTTAAACATAAAATATATTTAAGATAAACATTTCCTTTATACATTATATACCTACGTGTAATTCTAACAGTTTTTGCAGCGTACGCCAGAGAAGCTCGCAGATGGCAACATTTTTTTCTACTTACTTGACACTTATCGTTATATTTTGGACGATTCACACAATATCTTTATCAATTTTGGCATATGTGTTATTCTTATGTATAAGCTATATTATTGTAAAGTTTTATTAAAATCCATTTAGTAGATTTTGCGTAAAAGAGTAACCAACATCCATACATACAAACTTTCGTGTTTCAAATATTAGTTATAAAATCACGTACAACAATTTAATTGCAATAAATGTAAATCTTACTAATTCGATAATTTTAAATACTGATTTGTTTCGTCCATAAATCTTAAGTTAAAAAAAATTGCCATAATTTTGTCGATTAATACAGTATTGGTTAATACGATGTTTTAAAAGCTGTTTTAAATTATTTTGTATATTGCACAGTAGAATATTGTTTGCTTAGTATTATCGCGCCATGTTCGAGATTAAACATCAACATAAGTACTTTATAAAATGTACACCATTGCCTGTGTGCACAAGTTTATCGCTCAGAGCTTGGCGCATACCTATGTACATTTAGGCGGATACCTACATAAATACATCTATCTGTATTTATGTTGTATACATCGCAGGCACAGACGCCTACGTAACACGTCCAGTAAGCAGTTTGTTGTGGGGCACGAGCGCCGATATCACGTACTCTTTCGCCGCAGGTCGGTGGCACTCCGCCCGCCACCCGCCGTTGCTACCGCACCTCGTTGCGGGAATAATCGGTCAACTCGATTTCGTACATACGTAAAACTTATGCTTAGCTACAGATAAATTCCAATGAATCTAAAAGTTTCATTATTTTAATGTTTTCGATGTTAGTAGAAATGATTTTACCCCATTTAAGTTGATCAACAGCTGTAATTGATTACAGTTAATTGTTACTATCACAGTCATGGGTTGTTGACCTACAGATTTTCTAAATATAGGTACGTTTTTGAAGAAATTTTTGTGTTACGAATTTATGAAGGTTTAGTGATGAATTATGGAACAAATATGCAGTGCACAATAATTTTTACTGGATTAACAATACTCTCGGCCTTGTATCCTTGTAAAATGGCGCCTCGCCCGACCGACGGTATTATTATTACATTCGGAGCAAACTTCGTGACGATCTCCATTCTCCACACCCCCCGCTTCTCCCCGCGGATGCGTATCCGATTGTTGCGAGTCGCGACTGGCGTTTACAACTTGTCAAACTAGTTAGGTTATTTCAACGGTTGAAGTGAAAATTTAATAATGATGATTAAAATAGATACCAAATTTAATAAATAATTTGTTAGTACAGATAGTGATCGGTTTTGTGTGATAATAAATGTGTAGTAAACTAGTTAATTGGACGAGTCATATGTAAAGACGCCATCTTTCTTTACAGATGTCAGCTGGGTCACAAATTCAGATGGCACCACAAACTACTGTCAACACGGGGCAGCCACTACATAACCAGGACTCCAATATGAGCACAGGTAAATTGTGGATCGGTGATCAAAGTGGCGTAAAACAAATGTGATGTGTTCAGTGATTTTGTGTTTACAACACTCGACCGCTGTTAGAGAATAACCTCAATTTAAGCTGGAAGATCGAACTTTAATGGAAACCTGTAATTTAAAGGATTGTAACGTTGTCATAAAGTATATAATGCCGTATTGCAAGAGTGATTGTGCCATTTTAACTTCTGTCGCATGGGATGATCGCTTGCCACAATGCAAGATTATGAAAATGGACTTAACGTAAACATCGTCGGACTACAACACAACTTTTTATCAAAAAGTGAGTTTTTCAATTACGATGCTTAGTTAGTCTATCCTAACTAAATTACAATTAGTGACTTCAAGTGTAATTTGTCACAAAATTTAGATTTTATCAGTAATTGAAAACAAACATTATCTATAAAGCCCAAGTACATATCAACTATCCTTAGTAATATATTAACAAAAACTGTATAATTAACTTACACTATCATTTGTTACTGAAACAAATACATTTAGGTATGTACAAATATTACAGGGTCTTCACATAGTGACAAAGAAATTGATGCTTTAACACCTGAGAAGTCTGCTGCTATGCGAGGCTCGACTGTAGCTCCTGGCAATGCCCTTGTACCACCAAGTGGTGCAACTCCCACCATTGCTGTGCCTGAAAGAAAAAGGAAAAGAAAAGGTAAGATCTACAATATTTTTATATGGGCATGAATTATGAATTGCTAACTTACTATACAAAGCTTGTAAGTAGTCAAAATTTTATAACATGATGTGAATAAAGAGAATCTTTTTATTACTAAAAGGAAGCAAATGAGCTTGTTAAGTGACCACTGTCATAAACATTGACAAAAATAACAAATATTGAAGTTTCTGTAATTTCATTTTTAGCCAACGGACCTAATAAAAATGCTTCATCTTCTTGATAGTTTTCATTTGCATATGCAACTAATTTTCGTACATTTTATATTTTAGGTGAAGAGGGAGTGGGTGGCGGTGGAGGAGGAGGTGGAAAACAAAGGCATAATACATCTGATAAAAACATCCGGGAATATTTTTCCAAGCATCCTTCATCAAGCCCCGTTAGGCATACAGGAGCTAAATCTCCATCACCTCAGGGGGCTAATTATCCTATGGTAATTTCAATACAGTTCAATATTAACTACTAATACTAATTTTTTTTTTTAATAAAAAGTCATAATTGTCTAATACTAATACTTGAAGTGAAACATTTTAACGTGAAGAGACAGACTAATGAAGTTTTCCCCATACTAAAAAGATGATGTAACAATATTTTATTGCGATAATTACAGAATACCCTATTTGTACTTTGCCTTGGTCATGAGAGAATGATAACGATTAGATTAATTGTCTCATAGTTTTTAGTGGCAATGAGATGAATCATAGTAGTTTACATGACAGAAATCATGTTGGAACTGCAACTTTAAACTTAAAATTATCCAATACTCCACTGGTCATAGAAATTAAATAAATCTGAACCAGTCAAGATTCATTGAATTGGAAATATAGATAGTAGATAGGTAAACAAACAAAAAATATACAGACAACTAAAAGAAAGAAAAAAAAAAGAAAAAGAAAGCCTAGGTTACTCGCTGTTACAAGAACTTTCAATTGGTTAAACAATTTTTAAAATCTGTTCTATACTTTTTGAGTTTATCCGGAACAAGCAAATAATCAAATCTTTTTATAATGTTTATATTGATTATGTGTTTGCATGCTAAAGTTATAAATTATAATTAATGTGTTATCATTTGCTTAGTTTGATGATTTTATTGTATGACAGTACCCACCGTCACCATCACAAATACTGCCTTCGGGAGCTGAATTCTTTCGACAACGCCCACATACTTCTGTCAGACAGGTATAATTCAGTTATACTATAGATAGTATAAATTATCATTCTATTATAAAAATAGTTGCACATTTTCACCATTTGTTTATTTATGAGAATAAAAATCCATCTGTCCTTTCGTGTTTGAAGATGCAATATTCAAAAATTAATGTCTAAAAATTAAAAAAAGTATAATGTGTATTTTTTATAATGGTATGAATGCAGTGCAGTAGTGCAGAGTTGTAATAAACATTCACTGTTACATGAAAATTCTCAGAAGATGTACTTTTTATCTGAATTACACCATTAAGTTCCAAAACTATCAGTTGTAAGCTAATGCTCCTCTGCCTTGTGTCTGGGCTTGACCTATAAAAGATATTGTACGGTTTCTGTTTGCTATGTATGGAAATCCAGTAATTTAAAGTCGAGATAGTGGATAGAATCATTGTAAGTAGACAGTAAGTTAAGTTGATATTGATAAACAAGTAAGTACAATATTCCCATTAACAGATTCAAACAGAGCTGACATGTCAGAGGATACAGGAGTTAGAAACTCAGGCGTCGTCTGACTTAGAGCTAAGGAATAATAGAATAGAAGAATTAACAAGGAGTAATGAAGAGTTGAAGCATCAGGTTCAAGCTCAGAGCAAGGTATGTTTGATGCAACAATTTAGTGTTGTGTATACACTGTCATATAATTTAATGTGTTTCATTTGCCTTTGATTTAAATAATCTCCATTATGCAGGTAATAGATCAACACAAATCACACATTAATAAATGTATAGAAGTGGTAAAGAAATTATTAAATGAGAAGAGTACTATTGAAAAGAAGGAGGCTCGACAAAGATGTATGCAGAACAGATTAAGGCTCGGCCAATTTGTTACACAGCGCGTCGGGGCTACCTTCCAAGAGAATTGGACTGATGGATATGCATTTCAAGAACTCACAAGGTAAATATTTTATACATGTTAAAAATGCTTTGAATATGCGATAGCTATTGCGATTCTACTGTTTTTACATTCAATTTTTTTTTTAAATTTTAATAATTTTTTTATGGTAGGAAAAGAGGAAGTGTCTTTCCAAATAACATTTGTGACCACATCAACAATCTGTTGAAATATGTAGTGGTTGTATGCCTTTGTGTTTGATAGACGTGGGGACTGAGAAAAAATAATAATAGGGGGAGGATGGTAAGATCCGGGGTGTGGGCTTGCAGCTTACTTATTAGGTGAAATATCAAAATCCTTGTATGATTCGAATGGACTGTATTTAATTAATAAATTCCCTTATTTTTGTTAACCGTCAACCGAAAATTTTTGACATCTCTCTGATAATGTAAAACCTTTACGATGAGAGTGCACTCACTAGCGG
>DWLR01006294.1:0-10184 GCA_018246295.1 Papilio alexanor hazarajatica
AGAAAACGATGGTGCTTACATTATTGAGAAATAATTGTATTTAGTTCTCTAAAAAATAAAATAATCTTGTACTGTGAAATGGCGGGTTTATTAGTTGCCAACCTAATATTAAAAATAATAGTGGTCTAATATCGATTACTTTGCGATCATTAACTTGTAAGGATTAGTATCACCTGCAAATCCTTCAATAATGCAATGTATAAAATTGTAAAACAGCCTCGCGTCCCGTAATAAATTCCCTAGCGCAGGGGTCGGCAACCTGCGGCTCGCAAGCCACATGCGGCTCTGGATGTGAAGCTGCGGCTCTTTAGTCCATACGCAAATGTTATTTATTTTATTTAAAAAAAAATCGCTATAAATCGAATAACGCGGATTAAGCACCATCTCTAGATATTTTAATTTTTATAGATATTTTTCTTATGAAATAGATTACTTTTTCATCAAAAATCTTTATTTATGCAAGTACTATTTATTGTGTTTATTTATTGTAAAAAAAATGTGGCACTTTAAAAACTTTGTAAAATGTAATTTTTGTCTCTTCCGACTCAAAGGGTTGCCGACCCCTTCCCTAGCGCGATCGCTCGACACATAGATTAAAAATAATTAACACAAATTATCGCCGCGACCTTAAACGTTCCCAGCGTTGGTTAGCCCCAACGCAACAATTATGACATCCGACCACATTATTAATACATATTAAATGTCGGATCTGGTTAACAAAAACGCTCTTGTGATACAATTTCCGGAAAATGATATAATTTTGGACTTTATCTACTTCAGCTCTGTTACGTATGAGATATTGCTACGTATGTATGTATGTTATTACAATTCTTCAGAAGTAAACAATACAGAAGTTAAAATAACCTTCATATACTTCATTTTTAATTTTGAGGATAGCCAAATTTTGAACTCATTTTTGGTTTGACTGAACCAGGAGGAGAATAATGTTGTTTACGGATATGTATGCACATATGTAACATATGTATGTATGTCCATTGCATTGTGACCTGTAACCAAAACGGTTTGATTGATTTTGAATAGTGAGGTGTTAGATTTGTATTCTTTTCCGCAGTGTTAAACCATTGTCGACCCACCAACCAACATGTCGATAATCATACTGTCTGTCGGGTTTATTTTTTGCATTTTAATGAACTATTGTATGTTTATTATTAACAACATACTCATTAGCGATTCCTACATACGTAAAATCTGTCTTAACCGATTGTTCAAGTAAGTTCAAGTTGCAAATTCTATATTAGACCGTTTTTTTCTGAGACTGCACCCTAAACCTTAGCCTATTGACCGATTGAGCTATTGGCCGTAAAATTATTGCCATGCGCGGATGCAGGATTAAAAATGAATTTATAAATTATAAAGCATCATCAACAAACAGTACGCTGTCACTAAAATTGGGAAGGGGTTGTATAAACGAAAATTAACGAGTAATAAAAAGTATATATTACAGGTTCATTGGTTCTCGACGAAAAATATGTCGACATATGTTAATACGAAGAGAAGATTCCATAACTTTCGAACATCTATTTCTGATTTGTAGAATATTATAATACTATATTATATACAGTAGTATAAAATCAATAACAATGTGAACCCATTGATTCACAGGCGAGTTTTGTCTTCCACTTTTTTCTTGAATGATTTAAATCATTTAATGAGCAAAAATTACTTTTACATTATTTCGCAAAAATTTGGCTGAATGGAATGGTTGGGAATGGTGAGGATGTAAGAAATATGTTCATCTTGACAGTGACAGCTGACTGCTTTTTACTATACTCTTTGAATGACAGTTGTCGAGTAGCAGATAGCATAGCAGCAAGAAGTAAATATACAAATATTTCAAATAATAACATTGTTAACTCATTTCCATAACACGTGAACTGACAAAATTTACATTTGTTAGTAGTTTTGCAAATATTTTACTTATATAAAATAAAAATTCATGAGTAGATGAGTAAAATAAAATGTCGAAAAAACTATGGGGAGAATTCCAAGACGACGAAAATGATGAAAATGTACATCAAACTGTCAATTTCAATCCTATTATAGAATTAGGCATGCAAAATATACCAGAAATACCGATTACTGTGAAATCTTCACCGATAGAACTACCAAATGCTAATTTAATTACTCATACAATTCAATTGCATGCATACTCGAGGCAGCTGACAGCTATATTGGAACAAACTGAAAACGCAGTTTTCGAAGGAGCTCGTTTAGACGTAATGAGCTTACCAACCCCTCCTCCTGAACCAAATATAGAATTAGAACACGAAGCCAAGCCACCTATAAACTTCCTCCAAAAAGAGTACTGCGATTTTGCCCGAGGTAAAGGACCAGCGATATTGCCTTTTACACCCGAAAGTCATAAGCGTGCATTACGCCAATGCGCAGCAATTGCCCTTGGCCATGTAGGTATCGCAACATGTACAAACACTGCCCTAAATGCGGTGGCAGATGCCTTGGACATTTATTTGAATAATATGTGCAAACTGATGAGAACTGTAGTAGATAGAGAAGCAAGTGGTATAAAGTCTGGCTTCCCTGATGTGATGGCAAAAGTTTTTGCAGATCTAAATGTGGGCAATCTCCATGAATTTTATCAAAATCGAGTAGTCAAATACCACACCAAAATTAAAAGAAAATGTGAGGATTTGAGAAATCAGTGTGAAGCTTTAGCTTTGGGAGATATTGCTCCACAACTGGAAGAAGTACCGGAGCTACACTTCCCGGCAGCTCTAGATGGCGCTTTCACACCTTCACTTGAGCCCGGTTTTCAGATGTTACACAGCTTGGAGCAGGAACAATTACAAGGACTAGATATCTTGGACGCTGTTTCAACAGATGACATAAGATTAGACCAGATTGATTTCTCACAACCTGATACAGTTAAGATATCCTCTTTGTCACCTGGTGCAAGAAAAAAACGAAAATAAATGTTTGAGTATACATTTGTAATCTTACTTTCTACAATTATTCCCATACCATATATTCCTGTGAATAGTTACTTATGAGTAGAGTAAAAAATTAGAAATTCATGAATACTGGTCAATAAATGTCCTAATAGAAACCCCTATGTCTGCTAAAGTTATTACGACGAAGACAGTATGATTCGGCAAACCTCAAAAACTGCCCGTCTTATGGGCATTACTTAATAGGAAAATAGCATGTTGCAAAAGTGTTAAATATATGTAAGTTTCAATAAATTAGGAAATACTTTACATGTTTACTTTATTATTTCATTTAATGAGTGTCATGTTGGAGGCCTAATTCTAGTCCTAGAGAATAATATGAGGAGTAGCTTCTCATCATTTTCTAATATGGAAAGAATTAGAGGAATCTTTGATGATTAGAGGGGTGGTTAAGAAAATATCCTTTTTTCTGTCTTTCCTTTGTTCTGTAGGCAATGCATCTGCAAGTTTATTGGAGTTGCCTATGGGCAAATTATTAAAAGTGGCAAATAACCAATCACTATTTCATTGCTCATTTACCACCTTCTATAAAAATAATATGAAATTACTTTAAGTAAATATGTTTGTAAATGACATTATCCTTATATTTGTAGCTATTACAGAAAATACAAAATTAAAGGATATGCTGTCCAATCCAAATCTTTGAAAATTTTAAACTAATTCCTTAAACTTATTATGTATGGAGAGTGATACTGAAATGCCTTAGTATGGGTACAAGAATAATTAATTTGAAAATTAATGTGCATTACAAAATAATTTATAAAAACAAATTATTACTAAGATTTTCCAATAAATGTTTTCCACAATAATATATCAACTTCATCATGCTATGCTTCTTTGAAATTTGTAAAAATATTTCTTCTTCTACAAAGAGAATTAGGTACAGAGATTTTTTGTTTACTTGGTAAAGGTAGGTATGGGACAAGGTTTTAAAGGTTCGGTGGATATATAGCAAAATTAATTTTGCTCAATCCCAATTCTTTCACTTCATGTACAATATGTTCTATATATTCCCCTGCATTATTACATATATTCTGCTTAGAGAAATACACATGCACCCTTGTGACAGTACAAGATTTGTGACTCACAATCATAAACCTAAAGATGCAACTGTACCAAATATGGCAAAATGATTGCAGCAATGTGATGCTGGTAACAAGAAATATCTACTCAATTAAGCAATATTCTGGATAAAATCATAAATGACAATATATTTTTGGTCCAGAACAAAGATTTATTATCATGTCATGTATGATAATAAATTTTAGGTCGTACACACTCACAGATTGGAGGAACTAAGTATAGAGGTATAAGCTTTTTCGTTCCTGAAGAGTTTTAAGGAAATATGGATAAGAAATAAAACAAGTTTTGAATAGCATGTAGCACCAAATAATTTATCCAATTCAGATTTTTAAGACACACAGTTTCACAAAATTATTTACTGCCAATAGTTTGCTTCATTTACATTATGTACACAATTTAAAATTAATAATATCAAATTTTAATTATGATTTAATATTATACTTAAAAGGTTCATGCCAGTGCGTTTACATGTATATTTATAATTAAAAAAAATTGCATGAGAATAAATCCAACATCACAAAATATTTATAAGTTTATAGATATAATGCTAAATCTTATGCAGGCAGCATTAAAAATAAATGGGAGTATTATTAACCATTTGAAAGAAACAAACACAACCATACCCTACTTCTTTATGTTATATTTTTTATGATTTATATTAAGCACACCATGTAAGTGTGAAAAATAAAAAAGCAGTGAATATATGGTCATAGTTATTTCAGAACATGATTTGGATTGTCTCCTAAATATGATTTGACAGTTTCACATTTGCTGCATTACATATGTCCTTCCATAATTTATGCCTAATTAACCTCGATTTACAACAAAAAAAAATTGAATCTGGATAAGATTCTTACTTAACATAGTAACCAAAATAGTAAATATTAATATTTTCAAATAAAGAATTGATTTTAATATAGGAAGAATTTTGATACAGAATATATGATGAGCTTATGTAGATAGTTCTAATATTGTTGTGATGCTTTGTGGGAAAATAAGGTATAGGAATGTTACTACATTATATTTTTATGGGTTATAAATTTTTAAGTGGGGGCTTGTCAGTGTAACATAAAAATGTAATGCTGCAATAAGTAGATGCCTATACACATGTGGTAATTGCAATTAAAACAGAAGTAAAACAACTTGAAAGACCCTACATTTAAGATAAACATATTTACAAGCTATAATTTGAGCAAGGAACAATTGGAGTAAAAGTTACGGGAAATTCATTAATATGTCATGTAAGGCACTGGATATCTTAAAATAATGACTTACTTAAAATAATCTAAATTATGGACTGAAGATCATTAAGCCCATAACAAACCAAATGACAACAGTAACATTTATGCAAAATACATTTTTTTAAAATATGTTAACTAGTTAACCAATCTTAAATCTATCCAGTAGTTTCAGGTATGATTGCAAAAAAAAGAAGATTTTAGAACTTCAGTACATTAACTTCTTTGTTTTTCAGCCACAAACAATAATAAATGTTAAAATAAATTGACTTATGAACTTACTTGGAAAGGAAAAGTAAACTTTCATTACTTGGAGTTAAATTCTTGAACCATAACTAACCAATATTTATTTAATGTAAAGAAAAAACTTAGATCTTAAGTAACCTGACCCTGATCTCTATATGAGAAGTTTGTTATGAGCCACCTTATGTTTTAAGTTTTACAACTAATTCTCATGAATGACTGTACAAATCTAAAATACCCATGCAACTTTAAGTCTTCTTCTGTTGTGTGGTTATCTTCCTTCGGAACAATAAGATATGGGGTTCTGTAACAAGCAATAAATCCACAATTATAACAAACTTGTAACATCTGACAATGTAAAAAAATATATGATGTATAAAAATAAATAACACAATGTTTATTAAATACTTTCAGTAACAACCATATGAAAAATATATAAAAAGAACAAAGATTTTGGGACAAAAAAAGTTGAGTGAAAAGTGATTTGTGTCAAAAAGAAATAAGAACCTATATCTTCTAAATTAACCACTTAACAAGGGCATAAATCTGGTATTAAGTAGGGCAGTTATGTTGCAATGCAAAAAGATGTCAACATTTACAATGCACAATGTAGCTTAAATTTCAAACGTAGTGATAAATGCTTTAAAAGATGAGTTGTAATATTAAAACAAATAACCTTAATGCTTACTAAGGGAGGCCGCACACCAAACATACACCTGTATTACAATAATTGTGGCGCCACGTTTAAAACGCGACACATTTAACGCTTCCATATACACGCACACCAAGGACACATTTGTAGCGGGTGCAGTTTGTGGAGAGACTGTTGCCACGCCACACGAATTCAAGATCGAACACGTTCGTTCTTTGTGGCGCGTTGGTTTGCAAAAATGAAAGACAGCATTGAATTTTTCGTTGAGTTTATTGCAGAGGTTGAAAAAAAACCTATATTATACAACCATGCGCTTACTGAGTATAGCAACAGATGGATTACGGAAGTTAGAAGTAGTCCAGAGACCAAGATCGGCGAAAAATTCAATGAAAGGGGAAAGTATGGCTATTTTATTTTATTTATAAACTTTTTATTGCTCACATTTTTACAATAATTACAATAATTGACTTAAATTTAGAATTAATATCTAAATGTGGACAAGGGCAGCCTTATCGCTATGAATGATTTCTACCGGGCAACCCAGTAGGACAGGAGAGGTAAAATAGAAACAATTTTAACAGCTCGACTGAACATGACATTGGAATTTCAAAAACTCGAAGATACAAGCATACCAAAAAGGCACATTCTACAATCATTCGTCCATGGGATAACCGATAACTGAATATTCAGCCATTATTATTTAAAAATCTACCATTGTAGGGGCGACTGTGTGGCTCCGGTGTGTGGCCTGACTAATCAAAACAGGCAAAGCAGTATATAAAATTACCATTAGATAAAGTGTGAGTTGTTTACCTGGTTGATGTGTCATATAATGCACCCATCCTTGACTTTGCTGCACTCCAATACTGCGCCATTCCTGCTCAGACATAAGATGGTTTTTCGGTACCAACTTTACCATGTCCTTTGGTAGTACAACATGTCTGTAACATAAAATATAATCATTTAATACTTTTCGACATTTAGTGTAGATAGTACCCCTCATCTCCCTGCCCTTTTCCCACCAACGTAGGGTCAGCACAGTCAGTCCCCCAAAAAAACCCAATAAACCCAAATGACTGCACTACTATGACATTCTAGGGATGAATATGAATAAATTATTCAAGTCACAATGGAAGAAACATACTTAAATAATATATACCATATTTGTGTAAATCATTAACCTTCTGATAGTAGCACAAAAATATTAAACACAATATTTAATTAAATTGTCTAATTCTAGAGGCCATGATATATATACAATCTTATAATTGTGCAATATTCTTTTTTCTAATTTAAGTACAATTAAATGACTGGCTTAATCATTTCAATAGTCACACAAGCAATTTCAACATCTGGAAAGGACTAGTGATAAACAGAACAGTAATCTTGACACACCTTTTTAGTCCATAAAAGTAAAAAAATAAAGTTGCGTAATAACAAGGACACTCTTACATTGTTGTAGAACAAAATAATTGTATTTATTTTTATGATGTAAAAGTAAATAGTGAAGAATCATACAAAATATGTTTTGTTAATAAATTCATTTTGTATCTGACTATATATAAACCAACGAACTTACGACACCTGCAAAAGACCGTATGTAAAACTTCAAGAAATTTCAGCTTTATAGAAAAAAAGCGAAAATTTGCAATGCAGGTTTCTATAAAAACGCAAGCCTTTTTTGTATTTAATACTATTTTTACGATGAATAAATCTAAAATGGCTAATGACCCCATTGTAGTATCTAAAAATGCATGTTCAACTCCAGGAAATAATGATTTTATAAAATAAGATCTAAATGTGTCAATTACATAATACACATTTAGATATTGGAAATATATACATATATCTTAAAAGCGTAATCTATTAATTACCTGTATTCAAACTCATCGTCATAATATTTGTCAGAATAATAAATATCACGGGCCGGCATTGTTGAAAGCTATGGTTTTTACCTTAGGCGGAAAATAAAACAAATACAAGAACGATTGTTAGTATAAATGTTAAAAAGTTTTGATTATTAAATCTAGATAAACAATCACGGGAAACAAAACAACGGTCGTCCCAATTAACTGCACAACTTTCAAATCACATTTCAGTCAAACATTTTGGAACAAAAGATTCGTTACTAACGAATTTCAAAATTTAAACGTGCTATTATTGCCACTAAACAAAAAGAAAATGTTGTGAGAACCAAAGAGTAAATGGTGGAAACTACAAAAATTCCAAAATATATAAAAAAAAGGAAGGAAAAGCTGTTTAAAATATTTGATTTTATTGTAGAATTCTCTTATACTGTAATACGGGTCTTTTTTAACCATCATTCATTTCTGTTTTTATTTTAGAGAGCGCCGAATAAAGAGTATTGGCACGTATGCAGAGTTACATTATTTAGATGTCCCATTAGTAGTGAACTAACCACGACCAACTTTATTATTTTTCTTCTCAGAGTTTAAAAGTTGACTCCTTCAAATTATTGCTTTCTCAAAATCAGATACATAGCTCGGAACTGCACTCATGTTTCTATTTCACTTCCAAAATACGACTGTTATAATTTGATAAACTACATTTGAATCGAACCATGTTTATACTTCAGATGATCTACACTAAAATTGCACGTACAATGGAATTTCAAGTCTTTTATACAATTCTATGTACCCATGATCGATTTAATTTTTTAATGTCTTGGTGCGGTGAAGTGCAAGATTATTTTCGTTATTGTAAAGCGCAATTTCGCACTGATGTGCAAGCTCATGACGAATCAGCTTTAATTTTACCTTTATGTTAGTAAAAATAATTATTGACCTATTTGAAATATGAAAGTAAATCAACCGATTATTGTGATCTAAAATGACCGTGACTGTTTTGTTATTTGATTTTAGGTTAATATTTTTATGTTCTTAACACTTTTGAAGAGAATTAATAAGCGCTGTTTAGCGCTAAAGGTTTAGAGTACGCATTACGGACTACCGATCACAAGGTCGTGAGTTCGAGTCTGCCCGCCATTCAACTATTGTCGCTTCCCATATCCTAGCACAAGCGTTTTAGCTTAAATGGAATGGTAAAATACATATATTAAAAACGTGTGCACATTTTTCTTTTTATTCAAGTTTTTTCCAAGCACATCGTAGTATTGGCAATTTTTCTCTTGTTCGCACTATCTCCAGTTTGTTTAGGAAGTTCAGACTGTATCTCTTTATCGTTTTCATGTACAAAACGTATGTGCCTCTTGAGATGTGATGCACGGGTGAGGCGCATGCCGCAATAACAGCACACGTGAGGTTTTTCGCCGGAGTGCGTTACCGAATGGCGCTTTAAATCACTTTGCGTTATAAAAGCTCTTCCACATGTTACACATTCAAAATTCTTAGCACCAGTGTGTCTCCTGAAATAAATAAGTCAATAAAATATTAAAAAATAAATAAATAAAAATATATAGGGTGTTTTTTATAGAGGTACAGAACTTTAAAATAGAATAAAACAAAGATGATCTTTTTTAATTGACATGAAATTTACTTTATTCGAAACACAATCTTCTGGCATTATATTTTAAATATGACTTCTAATCTGGAGGTCCAATTTTCGATGACTTTTTCCAATATTTGTGGCCGTATATCGGCAATAACGTGGCGAATGTTGTCCTCCAAGTGATCAATCGTTTCGGGCTTATCGACGTAGACTAGCGACTTCACATATCCCCACAGACAATAGTCTAGCGGCGTTAAATCGCACGATCTTGGAGGACAATTCACGGGTCCAAAACAAGAAACTATGCGGTTACCAAACGTTTCCTTCAATAAATCAGTTGTGGCACTAGCTGTGTGACATGTTGCGCCGTCTTGTTGAAACCACAGCTCCTGCACATATTGGTTGTTCAATTGATGAACGAAAAAGTCAGTAATCCTGGCTCTATAGCGGTCACCATTGACTATAACGTTCTGACCAGCATCGTTTTTAAAGAAGTACGGACCAATGATTCCA
>DWLR01006295.1:0-10182 GCA_018246295.1 Papilio alexanor hazarajatica
AAAAATAAATTATTATTTTAACTTTAATTACCGTGTTTTATTTTCATTATCATTACTTTTGGATCACCCCTCGTATGATTGTATGAACCGACGACGGTTGTTTATGGCTCCCATTCTGAGTATCGGCTCCTCGACAGCCGAATCAATGTTTTGTTACAGCCAAAACACCCGGTCGAATGTTACGATAAGTCAGCAAAGAAGGTGATTCTGTATATATGCGCCGCTGAAACGGCGTTAAAATAATTTCAAGTCGAGTTCGCGCCCAAGCAAGCATTCAAGAAGCCTAATAAAGTTTAGAGTGTAGTGCCGTTTAGAATTTGTAATTAGAAGCAATTTGTTATGGTAAAGTAATTAAATTATATTTAACTTCAACCGTTAATTATTCCGATTATCATCGAAGGTTATGGGCTATTTAACATCTAGAAATGGTGGGTGATAACCACGGGACACGGCTAGTTTATTACATAAGTACTATCCATATTCGTTGGACCACACACACATACAAGCATAGGTATTCATTTGTAATTTGTCGTTTTCATTATAAGTACACTAATTTTGATGACAAATAATGATATTGGAATTGAAATACAGGGCATACAGCCTAATAGCTATGTACACAGCTAAATAGCAGTATACGGTGTAACATTTACAGATTTACTGCATAATTAGTAATTGTTTTAAAAATTTAAACAAATTTATATTGAATATGTATGATATTACATCAAATAAAATAAATTTTTGTCGCATAATTAACATGAAGAACAGATCAGCTGTTTAAGCAAGAGAAGAATGATGATATTGGCGAAATATTTGCATCGTTTGAAATTCGGGCTGTGCATGGTACATTTTTAAGTATTATTTATAGAAAGTCTGCGGGCGGGAGTCTGCGCGCGCACTCGGTGTGGCGCGCGCGGGCCGAGAGCACTGGAGTCCCATGGAGCCCCCAGCGTTCCCCGCCGGCAGCCTCCAGATTGTGAGGGCTGCGCCCGGTAGTGACGCCGATCTAGTACTCCCTCCGCCTTACGGCACACCACCATTCCACTACGCATGGTATGTTCTATTTCTAGTCCGGCTTTCCCTGAATCTCGCGTAAATTTCGCTTGCATTTACATCGGGTTTTATTTTTTAACAATATGTGTATAGTTTTCGCCAATTTCTAGTTGAATACTGCTAATACTGCTGATTTAAATCGTAACGGGATAGATTTAATAGAAGCGGTTTATAATGTATATGACTAAGCTCATTAAGTACACAGTGATTGACGTGTGTACTGGAGTGCATTCGCGTCGCGCCGGTAAGCGTTGTTTATTTTTCACACGTCGAAGCGTATAAATACAGATCTAGGAAACAGGTCATCGAAGATATTTGATATTCACTCCCCCATACAGTACAGTTATTATGGGTAAAAATTTCGAAGTGCGGAATGATTATTGAACAAATATATCCCTTATTGCACTTTAAATACACTTTTCACGTATTGCTTTTATTTGGATTGGGATTAAAGAACACAGTAATGCTCAAAAAATGCAATAAGTGTAGATAAAAATAGTTGCGAAAGTAGACCTTAGTTTTAATAGAATGTTTAATATAGTAAATTGTTTATATCGTGTACGAAAGCTCTCATTTATCTATTGAATTATGTGTAGTAAAATTGAAATTATTTATTTCTTTACAGCAAAATTTCCTGAAATATTATTTTATCGATTTATAGATCCTTAAGTTGGTGCCTACTTTGTATGTGTAAATGCTTATAATATAGATTAATTTGTACGGTAATTCATTCAAACTTACAACAGTTTCTAGTGTTTTAGAGTAAAAACAATATTGTATAATGTATACAGACATGAATTACCCTACACTATACTAAAAATAAATTTGAGGTTATCAAGAACGATGCGCGACGCAGTTTGCCATCTGGCGACATCGTTGCAAACTAATGTGAAGAAAATGACATCTATCAATGAGTCGTTGAAACTTTTAGAATTACATCGATTTTATTTATAAACGTACACATTTTAAGAAAATAAAAGTTTATTTTGTTAGATGACAAACAAATGGTTTATTATGTTATTGTCTTACTAAAGTTCAAATAAAAGTCTCAATTATGTTCTCCTGTACCTAATGTTGTTCATATCTTTTTGTTTTAAAAAAATGACTTGATAGTTTAAACTTATATCGATTGGAAAGTAAATGATTGTATATAAGTACCGTATGGTTTGTGTTCAAAAATACAATAATCTGATAAATAAGTATACTGCTTAATCTTCAAATTTTTATGCAAATTTTGATTGTTATCAATTAAATGTTATTACCTATAAAAAATTTCTTAGCGTAGTTATATAGAAGACACAAAGTTTGAACTGTAAGGGATAATTCATCTTGTACATCTCATAATCTGGCGTCACGCGATAAACAAATAGCGGCGCTGGCGTCGCATCTACAGAAATATCCCGCGACGCGCACCGCGCACAGTCCGCGCCTTGCCATCGCGAACTCGATGCGAAGCGAGATGCGCTCCCGCCATGGGCAGCAATTGTTGTAAAGGTGACGCAGCAGGGAGACCGATCAAGTCGAGTTCCTCCATCTACAGCAGGTATTTCTGGCTGGCCGTCGTCTTCGGCCAAGAGTTGTGCGTTGTGCCCTGGTTGCCGTTGCGTTGTACCTCACGCGCTGTCCGTACATAGGGTGTCATCAGTGCTCTCTGCTCGGCTTGCACTGCTGTCACCTAGCGCCCCTTCTGTATTATTAATCGTTGTCAAATATATGTCCAATAAAATTTTCTAAGCACACGTCAAAGTTTAATAGAAATACTCATCATGTTATATCATCGAAAATCATGCAGGCCGTCATATCTGTTTTTAGGTGTATTTGTTATTAATTAGACATTACATATATATAATTTTAGAATAACTTTTTAACCGCTTCTTGTACTTATTTTAGAATAAATCCCTTTCCTTTAATTATTATTAATTTTGTCTAAAAATTAATAATAATTAAAGGAAAGAAAGAATACTTGTGCTAAAAATAATAAAGTAATACTTTATACACCTAATTTAATGATTAGTTCATCCATACTCTATACTAATATTTTTAAGAGGGGAAAAAAATAAATGCTTAGCAAATATAAAAATAAATATAATAATGATAAGTGTTAATTAAAAAAAGCATTCAAAGTGAAATATTTTTTCAATGCGACTAATTTCTGCGCATTACGCATTACGCATTACGAACACAATGTTTGAAGTCTTGGCACAGCGAACTTGTTTTACTTTAATAATTGCAACGATTCGATTATAGTTTTTAGTGATTGGGGTTTTATTTTTGTTCATTCGCGTAATAGTTTTAGGTACTATTTGTTTTAACTATGACAACAAAATATTTTTTTTCTTCATAATTCAAACCTGGCATCGAAACAACCATTATTTTATACCTACTTATTATGGACTTAACTTTTACAGATCAGCAAATTGTGCGTTGTGCATTGATGTGAATGTTATGAGTATATTATTTAATCATGCTGTATTTTGTTTCGAATTTTGAATTAAAATTCTCGGAATTTTATACGCAACACAACCAACTCGAACCATTCCTTGCTGTTATTATGTGCGTGGATGTATCCTTTCGCTGATGTTTTTGTCGATAATATTGGTTAGCGTTATAGACGGTCAACTGTTTCAGTGGTTCACATGACCATGGATAAGCTTTCCTTACTTTGATCCAAATATAATTACAAGGACAAAAGGCAGGCACCTAGGCCGTGACTTTTTATCTTGAAGCGAAGCGAAGGAAAAAATCTCTTGGTTTTTAAATATTTAAAAGGGTAGTTCATTGAGCTGGAGCTCTTCAATACCAGCTTCTACCATTTTACCGCATACAACGAAGAGCGACTCGAATCGTGCCCCCTTATCATATAAAAATAACTATAGGTTTGAAACAATTCAAGTATTTTTGATAGGCAATTATAATTAATTGCAGAATCCAATCAATTCCAAGTACCAAGTATTTTGTGCTATTTTATAATGTCATATTAAATATCTTATATAAGTATATATTTCCAAGGAGGGTTGGCGTCAGGCAGGCGGCCGGCCGTAAAACTATAGCCAAAACCAGTTGCAGTATGGACTACATTAGAATCCAGGATACATGGAAAAGTATTACATACTGTGCCGACCCTACGCAAGTGGGAAAAGGGCAGGAAGATGAGCCAATTATAATTATAAGCTAAGGTATTACTTTACCCTAGCTTATAATTATAATTATTTAATTGTTTTATAAAATAAATCAAATAATCAATTAATATGCCAAACGTCATCCATGCGATGGTTTCTCTTGACGAAGACCTCGTTAAATTATTAGGTAAATTTATAAGTAAATCAATTTGAAAAAACTTCTGCCTACTTACTATTGAGAAGGCATTTGATAATGCAGCTGGCTCGTGTACAACGTCCCACATGTAGAGCAATGTGTCAAAATACACTGCTATTAAGTAATACCCTTCGCAGAAAATGTTGTCTTGATTATTTAAAAATAGTTTACTGGATTAAAGTTGCCAAAACGTCATTTGTACCGTATGCCTCAGTCACACGCTTGAACATTTTGGTCATATTGCAAGGCTATCCGAGAACTTGGAAAAGCTCACAATTATGTGCAAAATTAAGCGTATGAAGCACCACCCTCCACTCGGATAGCGTTCAGCGTATTGGGTGGAGGGTGGTGGTATTGTGTGTCTCAATGCATATTTATGCATTGAGACACACAATGCCAAGAGAGGTTGCATTTCAAGGAGTGAGTAAATAACCCACAGAGAGAGAGAGAGAGAGAAAGAGAAAACATCATTTGTATGTAAAAACATAATACGAATTGTATGAAAATACCTTATTGTAGTAGTTTTGTTCGTGTGTTCAATTAATATTGACTAAAACATATTCATCAACCGAAAAAAAGACCAATATGGGGGTGGGGTATTTTTTAAAAATTGCTACACAGATCCTTTGAGGTCCCTTTGATGCTCTCATCGGAGGGAATTTGATCAAATCACCAAGATCAAAAAATATTTAGAACCTTCTAGATCCTCGGCAAATCAGTTCTCCGAACTTGAAGGAACAATTTTAGATCTCCAATACAAAAGACACAGAACTAAAGTTATAATTATTTAAAAAGCCTATACGTATAAATAGTAAACGATGGTTATAGGTCGATGGTGCCCAGTTTAAGAACAGTTGAAATAATTAATTATATTTTACTCGATCAGCACCACAGCTGCATTGTTCGATGATTCATCTCAGTTTCTGAACATATCGTATAGAAACTGGATAATTTCTCTTCTGCCTTCCTCCTCCCATCGTGGCAGATTATACCTCCAAAAGTGTACTTTTTCTTATGTATTCTTATTTACTTAACATAATTTGCTTAAAAATACCCTTCTAGTAAATGAACACGCGGTATTGTTTACGACTTGTCCATAAAGTTAAACTTTCCACCAGTTGTTTCAAATTAGCTTAAAGTCGAAGCGGACAGTAAAAAAGTAATAGATAAAAGTAATCATAATAATGTCGATAAAGTAGTAGAGTATATATATATGTACTCGTGTGATGTTTAATGAATAACATATGTAAATCTATGGACCTTATTAGAATTATAATAAAGGTAAAAAAGGGAATAAAAAAATCTTTATACATTGTACGCAGACGGGCGCGGACGCGTTGAATGTTTAAATGCTATTTATAGTGAGGCTCCAATTATTTTTAGACTGATCGTGGAAGATGGAGACAATAATTATAAAGCATATCCACAATGTATATGTACCTAAATGTAATCTATGTATTGAGTCTTAAACTCAATTAAGACTTACAAGGCACAATATTCACTTTTACACCATCTAACAATATTTAACGGAAATGTTCTTTATGTTTAAAACATAGATTCAAAAAAACAAAAAAGCAGGAGAGACTTATGTGATGGGATTCAAACTCGCATGACACATTTGTCTTTACCATTTCAGTTTCGTTCTAGAATATTTTGAAATGGCTCTTGTATGCGCAGTTTCGGATTTTTTAAAGCTAAAGAGCATGTATTATTATCAAAAAAAAAAAATCTCATTTTACTCCTATTTAATTTAGTCGCAAATAAAGCGATTCTAAATTTAAAACTAAACAAGTAAAGATGTGTATATATGTATACAGATATCTAGAAGGGCAATATTCTCGAAACGAATTTAACTGCCGTAAGTAAATAAGAATGTTTTTGGCAACATCTTTTAAAAATTGTCTATTTACAAATAAATTTCTACCTATTTAAATGTAGTATTAGTAACAGTATTTATCACATATCTATATATTTAGCTGAATTTTCGTATATAATGTCATACAACATAAAGTTTATCGAATTGGACGTTCGGTGAATTAGAACTCAATTGATCTACAAAAAAATAGGTAACAATTGCGATTTTATAATACCTAGGCAAACCAAAGAAACTTAGAATAAAGTTAAGGACTTATACGGCAAATTAGAAGAAATAATGACCCTGAAATTAAAATTAATGTTAACAATATTGAACTGAAGCGATTCTTTAGTCATGTTATGCACACGAAGTGCAAAATATCAAACATTCGGTGGGAAAATGGTTTAGTATATCATCACAGTTGGTTCTTTCGATAGTTAAAGGCTGTTTGTTTGCATAAACTGCAAGATGTTATGTCGAATTGTTAGGATTTATTGTTTAGTCTTTGCTATCTCGAATTTAAAATAATCTTAAAAGTAAAAATAATAACAAAGCATAGTAGAATAAAAACATTAAAAACGAAACTGAACCAAACACCACACACAAGTTTTATTACCATCTGATCAATGGTTTTTGTTTATTAAACGCATTGATTTTTTTTTTAATATACAAATTTAATTTGAAACCAAAGCCGTGTCACCGGACAACAGCGGTCGGGCATGCGAGTTTTGCGAACATACTTAAGATTTCGGTTCTTCCGTTGACCAACAAACTATCTTGTTTTGATGCTAACGAAACGAGGTATGAAAAAGTCATTGAACATGACGCTTATCTTTTCAAGGGTAATTTGTGCTCCCACGTATCTATGTATTTATAAATGGAGATGTAGTTTTGTGGTCGTAAAACATTCGACTGGTTCCGCAATACAACGATTATGACTATTTTATCAACAAACTGATGTTTGGAAACGATATTAGCCATCGATATTGATGTCTTACATCTCCAATTGGAACGTCTTAAATATATGTTTGAGTTCAGTATTGGAATAATGAACTGGAACTGTCTAGCCTTAAACAACACGGATGTAATCGCAAAGTAGCAAATAATATGTACCTGCATTTTACTGGAATTAGCCAAGTCTTGATAGAGTCAAAAGTTGTAAGCTGTAAGCTGTCAAAACCAGTACACTAATTGTCCTATTTATAAAACTTTTTTGTTGACAACCGATACGATTTATTAATACACATCACCACCACCACCACCAGCCTATGATCGTCCACTGCTGGACATAGGCCTCCCCATTGATTAATACACATACGATAATTTAATCAATTAAGTCTCGGTTATAAGAATAGTTTGCTTAGCGAATTCGAACAAAGTAATTAGGCTACGTATTTGGCCGCGGCATTGGCGTCTCGTAACCGGATTATTTTTAGATGAGAACTCGGGTGGACGTAGACACTCTGTGAAAATATTGCAATCTAGGTACGCAAGGCCATGGATTCTTATTCAAGAAAGAAATTTTGGATGGTACAATATATTTTTTTTTGTAATATTTGAGTCATGAAAAATTATGCGAGGAAATTGATTTCGCTATTTCTGTATTGGGTAATGATCAATAAGAATTTTATTAGGCTCGCATTAATTGGATTGACGATCATAATAAATTAGATTAGTAATCGCTAAATTTTTAAAATTCAACTAGCAGTACAAGTATTGTTTTGATTATGTTAAACGTACCAAATTTACTCAGAAGAAAATAATTGAAATAAAGTCGTGAATTAGATATCTTGACTATTAGAGTATGTCTGTAACTCTAGAATAGATTTGTCTTAAGTTCCCTTATATCTTGTGCTATTAAAACAATATTTTAATAGCAATCTATAACGACTTTTAAATTGAATAACTTTTTAGGTGCTTTGTCGCTTTTATTTGTTTGTTACCTTATAACTGACATTTATGAACCGATCTAATTTTTTTGTTGTTGTAAAGTTGATGTACGTTAGTGGGTCAAATTTAATTTTGAATGGCGTTGAATCTTGAGTTTCGAAGATATAATGAAAATTGACAAATTTGTAGATTTGTAGATTTATGACAAGCCCGTTTTGGTTTAATGGACTTGTAATGACGTATCGTGGCTATAAATGACATAAATAATTATAAAGAAAATTATTTAAAGTTGAAGTAGGTTTTGTTTTTATGTTAAAAAATTTAAAATTTAAGTGTCAATAGAGCTAAATAGTCAAAACTTCGGCTTCTTAATATGAATTTAGTTCTGGCTAGTTAGATTCTCTTTAAATTTCACTCTAATGTATATATTTTTAAAATACTGCACAATATAACGCCAAGCTTTTTTAAGACCTTTCGTAATAATAGGTTGCACGCGCCGATGTCTGGGACGATGACAAGTATAACTTTAGCTACGATTTATTAATTACGAGGTGAACTTTCCAGAAACATTTCTAATAATTACACTTCATTCTTCAGTCAATATAAAATGTCGCTCAAAGACTATCATTATTGCACATATAGACTTAAGGGGATGATAGATTTTAAATAGTCTGTGTTGGTGTCGTTATTTGATGCGTAGTGCGCATGCCTATGAAAATCAATTAAGCTAGGCTATCTAGGATATGTACGCCTACGTACGAACGTACTTAACTGCGTCATAGAATTATTGATCGCTTTATTTACATGACGCGCGACATAATTGAAGTAACAGTTGCACAAGTTACAAACAACAGCTATTCTTAGTTCAAAAATACTTATTAAAATAAACTTCATATGTTTTTTTTAAATCATAAGTTAATATTAATTACATTTATGTGATTCCATGGAAAGTACTAATAAACGGTCACGGGATGAAATTAAATTAACTTTACAGATTACATCACATTTATTTATTTTTTAATGTTTCGAGCACTTTACAACAATTTTGATCACGGGAAGGTACTGTGGTGTTTGACGTCGCGATGTCAAAGTTGCTGGCGAAGTTGCTTTTTTTTGCCTGACTGACAGGAGGCTAATGTTTTTTGCTGGTATGTATGTAGGTATGTGAGTATATCCGTTCCGTTTTTAACCCTCTAGAGCTCTAGTTAGGTTAGTAGTTATTATTTTGTTCCCATCAATGTGCAACAAGCTTACTCTTACGATCTTGAGATCTTGTAGTGTACTTCAATGTATACTATTCGACTAAATATAAGAAATCGTTATAAATACGGGATAATAATATTAATAATTTTCAGATATACAAATTTGCCGTACATCTCTGAACTCTTCCTAGATAGCTGGAGCAATTTTAATGATTATTATAGTAATTTGAGAGGCATGTAAGAACAAGTCCTAATCTGAACGGATAGGATGAAAATAAAGACAAGTAGGTTGCGCTGCGGTTGAATGTATACTCTTTCCCGGTCTATATTGGAAGAAGAGTGGCTTTCAAATATTTATTATTGAGTTCGTTTTCACCAACTCAACCCCAAATTCTCGCTTACTTGGGTTCCCTAAGTTAAGAGATTCCATAATTCAATACCCTATTTAAGTTTATTTCCACCAAGTTAGGGGCTTATTTAAAATTAAATTAAAATCTTAATCTTTTAATATGTCTTTGTCACATATTTCGTAAAAAATCCCGCCTCTCACAACGTCACATTCGTGCGATTTAAATAAAATTTGATTAATTTAATATTAAACAATTACAAAAATATCATAGTTCTCAATAACAATTAATATTTCGCAATAAATACTTACAATAATGTAACGTATAAAAACTGTCATTTAGCATTAAAAGGCCAAATATCGAGTCTATAACTTTTATGAGCCACCTAATACTTTAAGTGGCATTTACGAGGGGTGATCCAAAAGTAATGATAATGAAAATAAAAGACGGTAATTAAAGTTAAAATAATAATTTATTTTTCTACATAGTCTCCTAACAAATCAATACATTTAGTCCATCTTTT
>DWLR01006296.1:0-10182 GCA_018246295.1 Papilio alexanor hazarajatica
ATATATATATATATATATATATATATATATTACTAGAAGGTGGACTCTAACACTGTGGAATAATAAAATATCAATGTCAATTATAATTATCTAAAAGGTTTGTAAATAAAACAAAGAATATTTGAATAATTAGTTATTATGTATTTAATGTTATTGAATGTAATAAATTCTAATTTCTTGTACCTAATTATAATTATTTCTTGGCCACTACAAGGTACTTGAGAACTTTAACTATAAATTACAATAACAAGCATTCTTAAGTAAATAAAGTACACAAATTCGACTTTTAAGTACATTTACAATTTCACACCACAAGCACTTACTAAGGTACACTTGAGATGTATTGCCTTTTTTATCATTCCAATTAAGCTTCAATGCTTGTGCTAGGATTTGGGTAGCGACGATAGTTGAAAGGACTGACGTGATTCGAACCCACGACCTCATGATCAGTAGTCCGTAATCCATACCCTAAATCATTAGGCTATCGGCGCAACAAATTCTTTTAACTCGTTTAATATCTCAAAAACACTACGTCTTGAAACTATAGGATCGTGCAGATGTTTTTTTTAGTACGAGAGCATGAATTAGGTTCCATTTTTGTTAGACACATTAAAACCACAGACTTACTAAATAAATTTTGGTGGCCAATTCGTTTTACAATTGAAACAAACTCCATTAAAAGTTCGCGACCTAAGTGAAGGTAAAGGTTAATAGAAAAAAACATTTTAATTCCTTAGAAATAGCTAAAAAAAAATTGTTATATTAGTCAATACATAGCGTGAACTGGTCTTAAAATTTTATCTTAATCACCAACCCGCAACATGTCAAGGCTTTTGTATATATTAATAGGCTTAAAAGTGGCTGCATTTAATTTTTTCTTTTTTGCATTTAAATTTGTATAATGCTCAGCTTTCCTACCATAAAGAAGAAATTGGTTCTGCAGCATTTTAATAAATATTAAAAGTGAACTATCCGCGTAATAATTCTATTTGGATAAAATTATGTTTATATTACCATTAACCCTTAATTGAAAGCCGTTACAAACGCGTAACTCACAACACTCTATCAAGTGCGTTATAAAAATGTAATAGATGATAAACATAGTGGTAGATTATATAAACTGACAGGCGGTGTTAACAATAACATACTGCCATCGTAATGAAAGACACTGGGACCTTCAATTAATTTTACATTGTTATCAACGAAATGAACATCATAAAAGTACACCGCCAAAGTAGTCATTTATTGGGCAGAGAATATGGATATTAATTAGCATTGGAATTGATAATGCTCTTATAGAAACTATTGAATTCCAATTTCCTACTGAATAATGCAGAAAATAGCGGCGTCCTTTGAGTTTGTTAATGACTTTTATAAGGAACAATGTGCATAATTTAATATGATTTTATATCCATTGTAATAAATAATTTTTGATTTCTTACAACAATTTAATAAAGTGTCATTCGATGCAATAGTCTTTTTTTAATCATCTTAACAAAACATATGGACATAAAAGTACATTTACAGATTAGGTCAGTATAAATTTGAAGAAATACTTCATTATTTTATACCGTTTGTTTATTTGCGTACATAATTCAATTTAAATAATACATAACACAATCTGAATCGGTTTAATTTTATCTCCTACCTTTTTTATCATAATGCCAGTCAAGTAATAATGTCGTTTTATCCGTTACCTTGGTGACTTGAAACACAAAATTTATTTCAAACCTACACATATAAAATATCGATCACCAATCTCTTGCTTTGGTAGAAACTTAAAATGTTAAACATTGTGCATAGTTAGACATTTTAAAGAAACAATAAATTAAATTTTTAGTTAATTAAATTAAACATTTAGTAAATACAGAAATAAATAATTGGAAATAAAACAGTTATCTGTGTGTAATGTAAGTGTAATATATATAAACACGACTGTATCCACGTGAATAATATTACTTCATTAATCGTTAATATCGATAACACGTATATGCACTTTCTTATAATCTTTTGCGTAAACATAAATAGGGATAATTTACCAACGGGAATGTCAATAGCATAGACATCTATTCAAACTACTTTCTCATCCCTTTCGCTTCTCCTATACCTTATCTACATCATCTACGAAAAAGCTAGGTACGCACCCATAGCTATATTTAACTAAATGTTAAATACAACTGTCATAGAGAAGTGTAAGTGTATTCCAAAGACGTGTAAGTTTAGGTGGTGTTCTAGGCAGGATAACAACACAATCAAAACAATTCTGTACGCCTTAGAAAAAGACAATTTATTCATAACATGTTGGCGTAGTCGTGTACAGATAAGAACATATCATTAGCGTGAGTTATTAATTTATTTTATTTATTTCACTTACGCTATGTATAATGTAATGTTATTTTACTTTGGGTTCTTAAACTGGTAGGTTTGTAAGAACCCTGCACATTCTCTTGAGTTGGATAGTTTACAATATTTTTTGTTTAAATAGTACGAATACGCCTTACACGATGTAGTTCTAATAACTGTGGTCTTGAGACAATAAAATGTATATAAAATGCGATATGTGTTCTAACAGTATATTGTTGAAAAATGTAGAGTTTTTACTATTTACAGGTCTACATACTATAATATTACTATAGATATATTGTTATAAATTTTGGTTAGTTAATTTATTGATAAAATATGACTTTAATTTAGATTAATATTTTTTCATTTATCGAAACTCTTATATTGTGTGGTATTTCGTTTGTCATTAACAGCACAATACTTGACACCAAGTCAAGTATTGTGCTGTTCGTTTACCATAGAAGTTTTTAGCTCGTGGTACTCATAATTTGTTTTCTGCAACACTTCGGTGACGATTTTGTTCTTGAAAGAATTAGGTATTTCGTAGTGAAAAATTTGTTACACTAAAAAACTGTATTTTATTTTTACGTGGTTAGGTATTATTTTTCAATATCCAAATATCTCAGTTCTTTTATCCGGTAATTGTGATTTTATATTTTTTGGTAATATTGTTTTTAGTATTCTTAATTGTAAATTTAATATTCGATCTACTCGTATATAACTTCTGAAGGTACGACCGTAGCTAGTTATCCCATAGGTTATTATAGATTCTGCAAGGGGCTGTGTATATATTTAATAAAATTTTAAAAGGTTCTTTGTTTTTTACAAGGTAAAATTTGGTAAGAATGGTTCGTAACTTATCACATACGTTTTCGATATGATTTTGCCAAGTAAATCGATTGTCAATAATTAATCCGAGATAGGTGTGTTGTTAAACTGCTTCTATTTTCCTGCATTTACAGACAGAGCGTGTCTTGTGGAGGCAAGAATGACACAGAGCAATGATTTCGATTTGTGTATCATTTTTAATGTGGAAAGAGTGTACGTGATGTATCTTGGTTTTTTCTGCGTTCAGTTTCAGTTGTTACTAATCTCATCACCTATCTTTACGTGGTAATTTCGATTCTGTAGGTATGCCCGGCACCACTCTATTAGTGGTTCCCTTATTCCTGTATTATTTAGTTTTTCCAGGAGGATCTCATGTTGCAAAGTATCAAACGCTTTGCTGAAGTCGATGAAGAGAAGTAAAACGTGTTTTTTGTAATTCACATTTCTATTGACTTCATCTGTAAACCTAGAGAGCAGACGTCGTTGACTTTTTTGGTTGAAATCCAAATTGTGACCTAGATAATATAGAATTTGGTCTATAGAACTCTTGGAACTGGTTACAAATATATCTTTCTGCTATTTTGTCAATAATTGGCAAAATTCTTATAGGGCAATATTCGTTATACGCTCCTTTTTATATATCGGCCTTATTAGTCCCGTTTTAAGGTCATTTATGTATAATATGTATTCTACAGTTATTGGTAAATAAATATTTGGATAATACACCAGAGATAGATTAAGATATATGTTAGTGTCTTTGCAACGAATATTGTCTACACCCGGGGCTTTCTTTCATCAAGCTGTCTAATCGATTTCACTACATTATCTCCAGAGGCTTTAAATTTAATTTTAATTCACCAGTGGCACAGTCTAGTTTGATTTGCAGAACAATGGCAAAAGGCCCATTTATATTCCCATCTTCTGTTTTCTTTTTGATTTTTAGGTTTGAATTATTGCAGTTATTTGTGGATAGGATGTTACTTAACGCCAAGCTCCCTTTCGTTTTCCATATTTTCAAATAAAAAAGGCCATAACGTTTATTTGAAAAAACAGGATCTGATGTAATATTTTATATACTACCATCGTAAAATATCGTTTACTCTTTAAAAGTAAAATTTTGAGGAATAAAAAATAAAACTGTCATTCCTACATTTATACATCAATATGACAATAAACATTTGAAAAATAACCCAAAAAAATACTTAAATTAAAATTAATTTAAAAAATTTCAGTAAAATGCCGAATACTAGACGTAGAAAATTTTCTGTGAAGCATAATTTAAAACCGAATGGAATCAACCAATCCCAAAATGTTGTCCAAGTGAAGTAAGCAGTATTATTACTCTCTCTATAATATATTAAGCTATCTCAGACTACATCCAATAAATCTTTATCAACAGTCACATGGTAGATATTTTATATGACTTTTCTATATAATGCAGTTATTGTTTCAGTATGTTACATGATAATGTATATAACACAAGCTTATTAACAACTGGAGATCAAACTATTCAAAATGCATCAAATACTGAAGATGATAAAACAGATTATATAAAAAGTTCCAATACAGTTACAACAGTGAATAGAAATGCAGTAGTTTCTATAGATAAAGATGTATTAGTAAGTCTCAGCAAAGAAAATTTGTGCAGCGATCTCGGAAATGTTAAACCGATTTTGCCACGTGGTGATAAATCATTTAGTATATCAATAGAAGATACAACAAAAATGGCTGAGTCTAGTAAACAAAGAAGTATAACTCGGAGAGACAGGCATGCTAGGCAACACAGAATTAAAATAAGAAATCCAAAGCGTAGAATGCTACCACCTCATGATAAAATATCATTAAGTCAATCTGAAGGAACCAACACAGACATTTCTAGATCAACATTTGAGAAACCAAATGTAGAAATCGTCACAGATGAATACCCTAATATAGAAAGAGGTAGCGATAACTCTATCGAGGATATGTGTCGTATTTGTCACGGAGGAGATAGGTTTTGCCAAGAGCTTGGTGATCTGATATCGGCTTGTTCTTGCCGCGGAACGGTTGGCAGAGTCCACGTAAGGTGCTTGGAACGCTGGTTGACGGAATCTGGAAAATCTAGGTGTGAACTGTGTGGAATCCGATATGTAACACGACGAGTACATCGGTACGGAGTACCGAGATCTCTAGTTATGTGGATTTTAAGTCAAAATGCAAAACAGGTAATTATAATTACTAATACCATTTTTTAATCTGGCAACAAGGACATTTCAAACCGGTTGCGATTGTTGGCTTTCTTAGTCACATGGTCGATCATATCGTGATCTATGTAGTACTATCTAAGTACTACCGTACCGATTAATCGTTTACTTAATAAAAGGTAGTTTACTCGTGTAAACGACGTAGGGGATATTTAAAATTTATTACATAATTTTATGTCCCTCTCCTAAAGATTGCGAATTTTATTTCATATGATCCTAGCATGTTTTTTTCTCTTGTTCCATCAAGAAAAGAGGTATGAATAGTTTTTGTTCATTTGTTTTTTTTTTTTTTTTTTCATTTTAAATCGTAGTTTCATTATTAGTAATTAATAGTTTTATTGATTTACGTTAATATTTACACACTATGAATTTTACAAGATTTTGTCAAATTGCGGTTGAAGAGTTTTATTGTGAAATGTTTGATTTAGTACAATACGAATTGATACGTCGAGAAAAATGTTTCATGGAATATAAAGAGTACCTCATTTGCCTCTTTATTGTTTCAAATCTCTGTAACCAATTCCAAGGCAAAACGTTAAGATGTGAAAATTGAAAATGGTTCCCAAGTCCGAACGTAAGAAGCCGCCCTGTTTCATTTGTCAAGCGACAGATGCGTCTGGATTCGCTAAACAAATGGAAAATTCGATATATGGAAGGAGACACGGCCTCCACAACAAGGCTCTTCTTCCCCGACGCAACGAGCGCCCACACTGCACTTCAGAGCATTGAGTTGGACGCCGTGCTGGTTCAGGTGTTGACAGGGCACGGGGGATTCTCCGAATAAATCCTACACCGTTTTCGGTGCAGGACAGGAGGACCCCTCTTACGTGTGTGATTTAGTGCGGGGTGAATCCGTGCTACATATACTTACAGTGTCAGGTATTTTGCTGCGAAAAGAGCAGAAACCGAAATTAGACTGAAAGAAAAAAGTAGTGAAGACAATTTGAAAGACTTAATTAGAAATAAGATTAAAATAAGATAATATATAAAAAATAAATAAGAGAATATTAAATAAGAGAAAAAATAAATAAATAAGAGAATATTGTAGGTTCTTGACCAAGAGAGTTATTACTCTAGAAACAAAACATAGACAAATGGTGATATTTAAATTGTGATATTAGAGTACATTTTATATAATGTGATATTACAGTAGTTTTCATTGTAATTTAAATTTTTTTACTAGAAAAATATTGTAAATTTAATAGGTATAAGAAAATTGTAAATTTTGGACGAAAAGTTTTACAATAAAGAAATAAAGGTAAACAAATCACCTGCACCCAACGTCCCTGATTCTTATGTTAAGGGAACGAGAGGGTGGCATGGCGCCGCCAATAAAAAAATAAAAAATGTAGGAAACCATATTTTATATAATTATTTTAAAGCAATGACTAACCATCGCTGTCTATATATATCTGAAATAAACAAAACAAGTATACGTGAATTGTCAACCATCATGTGGGAAAAAGGAGAGATTGTGTAAGGCAAACCGAAAAAGGTAGTAAAAGAGGTTGCTTACTTAATTACTTACTTGAAGTAACGCTAAACTGAATAACTTTATCAACGTTCACATAATTATGAGAATGTAGAGGTCTGAGTAGTATTCACGAAACCGATTACAATTATTTTTCTGTCTCTTTTAGTTAATGGTGGATACTCTTGGTATAGTATTGATGTCTCCTCTCGCCGTGCTGGCGGCGTGGCTCTCCGCCAAAACCTTTGCGGCGCTAATCTCACAGGAGAACCACACATCTCCCGCGCCCTGGCCACTCGCTTCAACCTTCGTCCTGGCCTGTATGACCCTTGTGAGAACGTAAAGTGATACGTAATTTTGACGCGACAGTTGGTACTTAATATTTCACGAGTTTAGTGAACAGTTTTAAAAACACTGATTATTTGCCAGTGGCATTTTTAATTCTCAAGAGTTGCACGTTGTGATACAATCGAAAATGATTGGCTAAAAAAATAAGTTATGGAATAAAATAGGGTAAACTCTGACCAATTGTATCTTCAATATAATTTTCTATTTTAAATTGCTGCTGTGCTCTGTGCAGCTGCCGACAAAGAATCTTTTAGTAACAATAAAACTTCATTGGATTGTCTTTTCATTGTAATATAACAGATGTAAACATATGTTCCTTAGGTTTTACGATTAACAACTCAACCCTATCATTGTAACATTTTGCTCAAACTTTGTTAAGGTTTCGTTAACAAAATCAATTTTTTTTATATTAATGATACCCTAAAAAATTAAGGTCATCAATGGCAATGTAGTAGATAAGTACACATCGAAACGCTGAAAGGTAATTCCAGACGTTCAGTTCTGTATAAATTTGACGTAGTGTTGTTAAAAGTGACGTTTTCCAGGTGTGCTACTACTGCTGGATAGTATCTGCGACGACACGCCACACACTGAGCTGGTGGATCTGGTACCGCGCTCAGTATGAAGTGAGACTACAGCTGCACAACGACAGTGAAGATTGAAAACATTTAGTTCATAAATACATTGTTGGAACTATGCTAACTATATTTAATAAACATGGAAATTTTAAGCATAACTGGAGTTTTGTAATTAATTAATACTAAATATTTTGATTCTTTTTTGTTTTTTCCATATATAGTTTTCTTAAACAATATTGTCAGAAACTCGTTTTTTCTTGTAGATTTAAATAGTCAAATTTACAATTTGTAATAAAAAATAATTATTATTTTTAATGTATTTATTATATATTTTTGTATAGAAGAAGGGGGCAAAGGAGCAACGAGTCGCCCAAAAGAGTGATCACCGCCGCCCATGAACATCCACAACACCAGAGGAACCGCAGATGCATTGTCGGCCTTTTAATTATAGTATTGGTTTGGAAATACCGCAGAGGATAGATCATTCTACAACATAGATGTACGAGGCAGAAAATTTCGTGAAAACCGAGTCGAAGTGGAATGCCAACCATCAAGATGGATTGGATGGATGGATGGATGGATTTTATTAATTATTTTTATTTATTAACTATACGTTTAAAATAATTAAGAATTTGTAACATTATTGTTATTTTTAAAAATGGCATAAGAAAATGAACACCCTTAATATTTTTTTATTAATACTAAAGAAATTATCCGCAGTAAAATATAATAAACTTAAATATTTAGATATCGCAGTCAGCCCCCTTTAAGGTCAAATGCTATAAGCCACTTAGGATATTAATGGTCCAATTAGGTATTTAAAAGTAATAACGAACAAGTATAATATAAAATTTAAGGTTCTATCACAATTTATGCATCAACAAAGTAAACTTTTTAATAATTCTTTAAAGTAAAAAGATTTTGTTTACCTTTCTTTATACAATACTCAAAGAGAGATACTTTAATATTTACCTTCACAAATATGTTAGATTACTTAGCTCTTAACTTTCTTACGATCACGTAGACTAACTTAAGTAGAAATATCAATTTCTACTTAAATTCATTAAAGTACTTTATAAATTTAGAAAAAAATTATAAATATAAAAAATGAACATTACTTGTTACAGATTTTTCTTCTTTGTTTTTCGCTATTAATATATAAAGCTATAACACAATCGCCATGTCAATTCATAGACAATCTGAATACTCAGTCACTATTACACAAAAGAAAGATCGCTAAAGTTCTGCTTTATAGCATAAACTACTCCTAGGCGCTTTCCCAGATCTATTTTGAATATTGAAACAACACTCTTTGTATCAATTTTCCTTTTCCATTTACATTTCCTGACAAAATTGATTTTTATTTAAAGTGGTGTTGACATCGTACACAATTAAAATTTTTTAATGAAAAAAAGAAGACATTTTACACTACTTCACGTTAATATTTTATACTTACTAGAGATAGATAATTTACTATATAATAGGATAGGATAAGTAACGTTTACTTCGTTTTTTACCAGGACTGAGGTTACAACAGCAAAAAAACAACATGCACCGTCATATGTTCTTTTTATAAAGAATATCGAAGGAAAAATCACCGAATGTTAAATGGATTTCTATGTATGTTTTTTACTTAGAAAACATAAACACTTCTAATAGAAAAATAAGAGGGAAAAGGATTTTTACGAGATTTATGGTGTGCGATTGTAAGGAACTTCGACTTCCGATGCGTAACGCACATTGAGCATCGTTCAGCTAGCGAGTCCATTTGTATGTCTCAGTGAACAATAGAGCTCAAGGAGAGTCAATAATTCAACTTTCTAAGAGATATTGATAGCTCAGCAGAATCAGCAACTTCCTCTATAAACTAAGTTACTAATTATTTAAATAAGTATTAAATTTAAAATAAAACATTTTACAATCCAATTTTATGACTGCGATTGCTTCCTCCATTCGACAAGCGTATACTATCTCAAACAAAAAATTAACGTATTGAACACAAATTCAGACAACTTATTTTTACATGGTCTCTAATCCATTACTAAGAAACGAAACTACTAAGTTACGAGGGGTAAGTTTTCTAAAAATGTAATTTTCGACATGAATTAATTTATATGTTGGACATAAATTCCACCCTAACATGAAAAGTATTAAATAACACTGTAAGAAAAAAAATTGATCTGCATAATTTCTACATACTTACATATTGATTGCCAAATTACTGATTTATATCATCTCTAAGAAAATATTTATTACGGTCAATAAATTACTTGTTCAGCAAAAAAACCATTTTAATGTCCTATAATCAATGATAAAACAATTTCTATGTATATACTTTGGCGGAAGTGTTTCATAGTAGCCGTAAAGTTTA
>DWLR01006297.1:0-10181 GCA_018246295.1 Papilio alexanor hazarajatica
GTTAACCTCCGCACCTGCGCTAGAAAGTTGACGCATTATGTTACTAATATTTGCACGGTCGGCTAACGGACGGACAAGCGAAACAGGTTGCGTATGCACGTATGTGCAATGTCAGTGAAAGTGTACCTCATGGTCTTTGAGCTTACATGTAGTCAATGAAAAAAATCTCACATTTGATACGGAAATATAATATAGATTTGTCACACACTTAAGTCACACAATGGTGAAGGATTCTGTGGTTTGCAGTTAGTGAGCTAGTCCGCGGTGTTTGTTATATACTTTAATATTATGTTAGAGTGATCTGGATAAATATCCAGTGTTTAAATAAACATCTTTATATGTGAATGTTTATACAACTAATTTAAAAATAGCTCTTATCACGAACCATTGATAGTACTTTTTTCATTAATTTTGTTACAATATCCTGGATAGAATCACCAGAATATAAAAATGTTTAATTTAATTTTAAAATCAAGAGTAACATCATCTTATATTGAGATAGGACTTTTGTACTCGACTGTACCGTTAAATCTCTAATTCACTTACATAACCGCACGGTCAATAGCTTCATTAAAGCCATAATCTGACCATAAGTTTGAACCAGTACACTTGTTAACCTCCGCACCTGCGCTAGAAAGTTGACGCATAATGTTACTAATATGTTCTATTTTAACTTAATTATAGATAAGTTACATTTTTTATACCGATGTCACAATATGATAACCTTGGACTCACGACTCAAACTGGTTTAGTAAAAATAAATTAATGTTATTTAAACAGCAATATCCTCTAAAGTGGTAAAATTGCAATTTGGAGATGGACGGTTGACAGGATCAATTAATATGGCAAACTTATGTTGCGAATCAGTGGGAGCGGCGGTAGGGGACGTCCGAGATGAATTTACCAGTACACTAACAGATCCAGATTTTTTTCATACAAAAAGGTAAACGAGCCACCGGTCACCTATATGTGACATCTGTAACAAGTATTAGCGAGTTGCAGATGCGCTGCCTACATTTAATAGACAGTCGAGAGGATAGACCGAAAAATGGAAATTTCCTTCTCCTATCCATCCCATTCCCCGTCAAATCCTCTTTCCCTTTCCACTCTTTTATTATTAGAAAAAGGTGGGATAGGAAAGAGAACTAAAATTAGGCCTCCGGCGCCTCACTCCTCAGACAAAACGCTGAATACTTCTACTTCACGTATTCTGTGAGATCGTGGTATTTCACCGGTCGAGCGCCATTCGCGGAACAGATATTGTTGTTACGAACTCGGCCACTGTTAAACTCTCGTAACATGATAAGCAAAAATGAACCTTCTTCCACATATGAAAAGTAATCTCTGCCAATCCCTCTATCTCAATCCTTTATCTCCCTCTTATTTATTTATTATATTCCATCGTCGAAAGAGTATCAATTAGTCAGTTTAAAAGTCTACTGGCAGAAAGTTATCACAAAGTTTGTCTTTTCAGCAGCCACAGCGACTGAATATGTTGTATTCACTTATCGTGTTCATGCAACAAACTCGTACAAGATTTGGTTACGTTTTTTCTGTTGGTACTTCCCTAGATGTAAATTAATCGTTACTTATCGACAACACCTTGCAGCGAAGTGCCTTTCTCTTGATTTCCTTTCACTGCTTTATTAGGTTCCGTCAGTTCTAATATACTTTCAGTTGGCAAACGTAAATAATAAGTACTCTTTTCCTCAATTCAAGTTAATCAAACATATTAGTATCTAAAATTAATAAAAGTATTTTTATCACAACTAAAGGTACAACGAATACACTTGATCCAACTATGTTGCATAAAATTAAATGACAATATTTAAACAAATGATCTCTTCCTTTTCAGAGAAGATGGCGCTTTTACGAGGATACAATATCAAAATACTTTTCGTAGTTCTATTATTAGAAATGCAGTTAACGTTGTCAACTAAAACAAACTCCAGACCCGTGTATGAAATAATAAACGAACAGTACAAAGCTGAGGAGAAACTTATAAAAACCAGTGCAGCTACTAATCTGCCTTACGGTAATCCACTAGCTGGGAACTCACAACAAAATGCAAAACTATACGCGCACAATCAACAAGCGATGTTCAATGCTGAAAAGGTTCGTCAGCACAAAGCGCAACTGCAACAACAACAGAGATGGATGAAAACACCACAACTGGTCAATAACTACATGAGGGCTTACCACGAGTCCCAAGAAAATCATCAACTAGCATTAGAACAACAACAAGCTGATATAAATCTTGATATACCGAAACCAACACAACGCACAAGAGAACCTACAAAAAGGCCGACGAAAGATCACAAAGATACAACAAAACTAACAAAAACAGACACTGTTAAGCCGGAAAGAAAGAGAAATCACAGATCACACGGTTCTGTTGAATATCAAACAGTTTATTTACCTTCTACAGCGTATAATCAAGGCTTAAAACCTAACATAATCAATGAAATGGCTCATTCTCCAACATCCAAGTTATACAATAACGCGTCACCCAATACTGAATTTGATTACTCGAAATACTACCCAGCACAGGATTATCAATCAATTCAAAACATTGAAACACTTAATTCACTATTAAACAAAAACCCTGGCGATCAGTTAACCGAGTTCAATGCTCTAATAAACTCTCCTAAAGTTAATACTGCAAATCACGATAAAGAATTAGAGGCTCCGATTGATTTATATTTTCATCTCAAAGGACCTGCACAGTTTCCTTTGCCGGAACATTATGACTATACAAGGTATGCACAAATACCAAATATACCAGAAACTCATACCAAAGAATACATTCCCATTAAAGAAGAAGTACAAAACGAGAAATCTAAAGAATCACCGCAATATAAAGTGCAACCAATTTTAGAACAACCGAGATATATAGATGTACCAACAAAAAAAAATATACAGTATATTAATTCCGAATTAGCAAATGAGATTTATAGTACTGGATACAATCCTCTGTATCAAGCAGAAAGATATAAAATAAGAGAAGATGAAGAAGTAGAAGAAGAAAATCCAAGATACCAAGCGTTGCAGTATGGACATCGTCCAACATTTCACGATCAGAATGAACACAGATCAGGAGACTTGAGTCAGAGATATCTTCACCATAACGCTCACAAAGGTGTCCATCACTTGGCTCAAGATGGCTCTGAGATCTCGGCGTATGACGGTGAAAATGTAAGTATAAATATAGACGTAAATCACCAAAATATAATTTATTCTAATCAAAATTATATTAGACGCAAAAGATCAACATTAGATACAAGTCCATTCCTTTTATATAACGAAAGTAGCACCGAGTCAGAATCTTCTGAACATCCAATTTCTAGAAATTCTACACAATTACCCAAACAAGAATCCCTTATAAGAATGAATCCTAAAAGAAAACATGAAAATTTTGGCAAGTTCTTAACTACGCCTAATTTTTCGATTGGAGAGGCCATAGATTATAGTGACAATGATTACGAAGAATTGCCTAAAGTATCAAGAAAGCCTAATCATAATTATGGTATATCAGAATATGATGATCAAGATTATAACTACAATGATTTTTCTACACTCGATTATGATTTTGAAACTCCCCACAATTATCAACCAGTATCAATTCCAAGACAAAATCAAGTTGCATTTGAAACATATGCACCATCTGAAACCTACACCGATAATTTTGATTTGAAAAGTAGTTATGGTAAATTAAGACCTTTAAAACGCTTTCCAGATATTTCGACCACTATAGGACCTTTTTATAGTTCGAATAATTTAGCACTCTCTTCTTCATCGTACGGTATTCATCAAAATTATGGCATTCCCTATTACAGTGCACCACATATAAGCTCTCAAACTAAATTTAGTCCGCCAAATGTAAATTTACCTGAACCCGTGTATTTATTAACACAATCCCAACTATCAAAACTAGTTGGTCATCATAACTTGAACATAGAGCATTTAGACGTATTTCAATTGTCAAAAGATAAACGTACAAATCATTATCCCAGAAAATATAGGAAGAGACCTCATACAAATAGTGATTTGAGGAAGAATCTTTTGAAATTGCATAAATTGCATCTTATTTAATTTTACTTTATTTAATTAAATATTTTAAATTATTTATTAATCTATTATTTAGATAGAATTAGGTAGAAATATTTTTACACCTATGAGAGTTGTATAACACAACCGTAACCCAGGGAGGTAGGCAGAGATTATAGATTTCAATTTGGTGCGATTCTGACAAATTCTCGTATTACGTACTCGCCCGTTACGGGTACTCTTTATGTCGCCTTTCTTTAAGTGTCACTAAATTTATCTGTATACAAAGAAAGTTGTATAATTTCATAACGAATAAATAAATAAATTGTATAAAACGATATGTTAAAATAATAATTTGTTACATACAACAAGCAAATATATGGATATGTAAGTAAATATGTTTATTTCTTTTATATTTAAATATTGTTTTATCCAAATATGTTACTGGAGAATAATAAGAAAATAACTGGACTGGTGTCCAAACTAGGGTGACATTGTGCGATATAAATATGTATAAATGTTTTTTTTATAGAAATTGTTAAAATATACTTTAAAAAAAATATATTAATAATTTATTTTCATAATAATTTAATGTAAAGAAAATATTATTTCTGTTTGTTCAATAAAAATGCGACCTTAAAGATATTTCTTTATTTTTATTTATTTCACATTCACACAATTTGATAACGGTATTGATAAACGTAGCACCATCTATAAAACACTAAAGTTTACATATATTTAATGCAGACATTACACATGCAAACATCAATATGTTTTATAATCTATACTCATGTATAAGAAACCGGAAGAGTTTGGGTGTTTAAACGAAATCAAAAAGTTCAATAATTCTTCTTGCTGTTGACATTCCTAATATTTAAAAAGGTTTCTAACACCACGCATTGAATTTTAGGAGCCAAACAAATATCAAAAGACCTCTAACCTAGGTACGGCGAGCAAATTCGAGGGGTAAAAGATTAGATTGATGACCGTACACACTTTTTTTACTACTTCTAAAAAGTTAGCAAAAAACTGTTATTTTATTTGTTTATTTTAATGTAGCCTTTTTCTTTTAATTTCTCTTCCTTTCTCCAGCTCAACTACGCTGCTAGCTATGAGTTCGGGTATAGAGTACACGACACGCACAGCGGGAATGACTTCGGACACCAAGAAGAAAAGAAAGGAGAAGAAACCAGCGGGCAGTACCACGTTCTCCTCCCGGACGGGAGAATGCAGAATGTTAAATACTCAGCGGGCCCTGAAGGTTTCCATGCAGATATTTCTTACGATGGTAAAAAATAGAGATGATTTTGACAGTCATTGCAATGGAAGTTCGAAATTTTGTTAATGTTGGCAAGGTCAGAATTTATGGTAAATGTGCGTACTTGTCTTATCGACATCAAGGGTTTATATGCATTTGTATTTACAAACCTACAGACCAACGTGACCATATATTGAATATGATATCCAATAGGATATGATTCATATTAATAGAAAGTGTTACGAGTAAATTATTATAGGAAACCTCGTTAAGCTCTAATTGCATTAAATTCTACGCTTACTTACTCTTGTGAAGTAGAATCTAATTCTAATTTAATTACCGAACAAAACTGTGCCTAAATTCAATTATATCTTCAAATGACCATAAAATATTTATAATGGCATCTAAGTTAAGAACTTCAGAGTTTAAAACGCTACATAATATTAATGAATAAGGCATTATACACACTGTGTTCGTTGTAAGCTTAACGTAAATAAAAAACAAAACAGTTGCAACTTTTATTTATGAAATGTAAATATGTAATTTTACACTAAATATACTTTTATGTTAAATAATATGTACGCAACAAGTAAATGTTTAATTTTTTTCTCAAAAACGGAACGTTCCTTGGACGAAGCTAAATGTCAAAATGGCTTCCATGGGTTTTACCGCGAAAATATATACGCTGTCAAACGCTTCCCGCCTGATTTCGAAGACAAAGAGAAACCAAGTTAGAAAGTGTTTTACAAGTGTGCTATATTTATTTTCACTTGTCATTTGCCTGTTATGTATGTTATTGCATAAATGTGAGTTATTTGTTGTTAAGTATATGATTACTGCGACATTCCACACATGTACAATGTGAAAGGTTGCTACTATAGCTATAAAATGTTTGTCATTATATTGTAACACTGGTGAAGTGATTATGAGATTGTTATTTCTTATACTTTCTATTTGGTGAACTTATAGTTGGAGTTATAAAAATATTTAGTTCTAACAGTTTGTGGTTCGAAATGTACGCTTCCTTCCAACGTACTTGCATACACAGTTTGTGTTTTTTTAATAATTATGTATTTTTGCGCGTTGAACAATAAAAGAATAATAAAATAAATCTTGGTTAGTCAAAACGAGACTAGTGGAAAACAGTTTGCAAAGAGCATATAAGATACTACAGTCTGAAGAAATCTTATATGAAAACAAATGTTGCCAGTTAAAAAATCCTTACTAAGTCGTGCAATCGATATACCTATTATCTTTTTTGGGCAAGTGCAATCATTGTTTTGGCTAGTGACAATATTGTAAAATGACGTGTTTTAAATAGTATAAGATTTTACATTTAAGCCAATATTTTCTCATAGTGTAAACGTAATTTATAAGTAAACGTAAGTGATAGAGTGCGAGTTTATTATTGCTATATGGTATTCTATTCATTTTAATATAAAATAGTTTATAAATATATATTATGACTTTAATTTATTTTGTACGAATAAGATTTTGCTAGTATTAGAAATTTTTGCTAGTATCTAATAAATAAATTAATACAATAAATATGTTTATTTCATTTTACCCCAATAACCCAGGAGGCTAATGTTTCTGTCCGCATGTTTGTCTGTTCTATGACCTGATGCAGCCTAAACGGCTTGACCGATTTTGAAGAATGAGATGTCATTCCATAAGTATTCTTTCTTCTCCGGAGTGTCATAGGTATGATGATATGATGAATGATAACCATTCTGTTCAATTGGTTTTGTTTAATTAATTATACTACTGTGATATTTTAGTCGAAAAACTGTTCCTTGGTAATGTAGTTTCATGTCGTAAAGATGTTTTGAGTTTCAAACGGCAGTTATATTGTGAATTGTACAATAAGAATAAAAATAAAAAATTAATCAATTAAATTTTATTTGATGAGCACAATGATAAAACTACATTTTTTATTTATTACGTGTAGGGCAAACTTTACTAGAAACTTTAAGGAATAATACTTAGACACAAAAAATATTAAATAGGCGGATGTGAAGAATTTAAATCTAACCTAGATTGTTAGAATTACAATTTATATATGTCGACGACCGATTGTGAACTGCGGCAGTTTATAAACGGACTAGTTGGATTAAAAACCACTAATCCCTGACAATTTAATATTTGTCAATTTACATGCTACACGTGCAATTTCTTTTAGAACGAAAATTCTTGAGTCTAAGCAATATATCGATAAGCTATCCATTTTTTTAAACCTGCCTCACATTCAAAGCTTAAGCAAGTGGTTTAATATTTCGAAGAGTTTAACCTGTTCGCTACCAATCGTCCCACATATGTGATACAGCAGTTTCTTACCACAGCCGGACGCCACATATAGGTGACAGACGTTTTTGGTCAATGTTCCGACAATACTTTAAGTTCTAAAACGGTAAAATCTTTGAAGACTGTGCTCGGTCTGTCCTCGCATTAGATTATTTAGAGTTTGTGCAGCAGTTGAATAGGTCGGTCCAGCAGAGCAAGTCAAATATCATATCGAAAACTTGTATTATACCTTTTTTTTCTCCCGTAATCCATTTTTTCTGATTTAATGTGACACATATATGACACACGAGCAACATATATTTGTGTCAGTTTGAATGTTTTTTTTTTTTTAGATTGTTCATTAAATTTATCGAAATAGGTTTTCATATAGTCATGGAAAGTTTTGGGCTGTGGTGGGGGTTTTCTCCGGGAGACCCTTGTAACGAACTTGTTAGATAGATGTTGAAATATAGACTAGAATCATTCATATATAAACTAAAAAAATTCTATGTATATTTTGAAATACATATTGCACTTTACATAATATTTGTTATTATGATATATATTGATAAAACACTACGCGAACAGAACCATACTCATGTGCGCCCCCTACCGGGTCTTAGTTTATATATTATGAAAATATATATTTGTAACAATAAACAAATAGTATACATTTAATTTATGTTTATAGACAATGGATATGTCAACAACCGTATGTGAACTTTGTCAATTTAAAACGGACTAGCCACATTATAATCTGTCAGCAAATTTCGAACTAAACGAATGACACAATTTTACGTGCTATTTTTCTAGAATTCATAAACTAACGAAGTAAAATCGTGAACTGAAATTTTGCGTTTAAGTTAAATTTTATTAGATAATTTCTCGGGTTATAATATCTTACACACACGTCAAATTGATTGAGTTGTGTTCACAATTCGCTGACAGCTTATCATATGCCTAGTCAGATCATAGACTGACGAAATATATTAACATATTTGTATACAATAATAGTAAAATCAGCACGGTAAGCTAAATTAAGCAGCCGTGATAACGAGCTTAGCCAAGATTACTTAGCTAAGCCAGCAATTGTCAAGTCCATTTAAAGCCTTAGACAAGCTAACGTGTACTTAAAATATTTTTAGCTTCTTAGAACTTAAGAAAATTAGAAATATTATGTGTATGTTATGGTAATTGTGGTTTTTTTTTAGTACAAACAATTTTACTAATCATATTAAATGGAGGGAAGGGGCTAAATCTCCCTTAAAACCATCAGAGTTATTTCGTTATAAATTTTAAAATCAACTTTTTAAATATTCCTATGAGAATTTCACACTGCCTTTTTCTTATTTAAACTTTATGTGTAACTTTTAGTTTTCATTTTGCTAAAACCTACCCTCAGGAGGGTTAACCGCCCCAAATGAAAGTAAATCCATCATAAAATCACAGTAATGGATGCACATATATGCATAAAATAGACAACTACAATAATTCCTGAATTAACCACACCTCAATTAACAGTGGTATAGTCCGCAACAACAACATCTGTTGCACGAATGGCGCTCGACCGATGGAATACCACGACCTCACAAAAACGGCGTGAAGTAGAAGTATTCTGCGTTTCGTCTGAGGAGTGAGATGCCGGAGGCCTAATTTTAGTTCTCTTACCTTTCCCACCCTTTTCTAATGAGGAAAGGATGGGAAGGGAAGGAGTATTTGACGGGGAAAGAGATAGATAGGAGAAAGTAATGTTCATTTTTCTGTCTGACCACTCCTCTGTCTATTAAAGGTAGGCAACGCATCTGCAACTCGCAAATGCTTGTTGCAGATGTCTATGGGTAGAGGTCACTTAGGCGACCGCTTGCTGATTTGCCACCTTGTATAAAAAAACCACATTTGCCTTAACATTTTTTTTGTACAACGTGTGTACACATTATATATTTTTACATATGTCTATTTGTATATATATCTATAATTAAATGTTACTCCAGACCACTGGCAGAAAAGTTACAAGAAAATCCGTCCGTTTGTAACATTTTGATATTGTAATGGGTGCTACATCGTTTGTTAATTTTTGATAAATTTTCGGTTTAGTTGTTTATTTTATTATTATTTGCCAGGGTTTTGTAAATTTAACATCAATTCATTTATGTCTTGTCTCAATAAAATTCAATACATATAAAAGTAAAGTCGGCCCAATAACACGGCCTTGCCTTAGGCAAATATCTATGAATGTACATAAGATGTAATCCGTTGTGATTGTATTTTGACTGTATAAATAAAAGGCTCTATTGGAATCGGACGTCGACGTTCGAAATATACGTTGGCTTTGAATTAGACAATGGCTTTAGAATAAAACAACGACGTTCGAACTGAACAAAGTTTAACCACAATATTTACTTTTGAATGTGATATTTAACTTATATTTGCCATATTCAAGTTAGGGTCTAATAGCTAGCGTATAAGATAGATTGATTAGTATTACTATTTTTACCATAACTCGAATAAAAGATTATTATTTTAACATGTATATTCTACTTTAAAAATAAAAAAAAACATACACATTTAAATTTACTTAATATAAAACACATGG
>DWLR01006298.1:0-10180 GCA_018246295.1 Papilio alexanor hazarajatica
TAAGAGAAATGGTGTTTAGACATTCAAAATGATTAGTAGATTACACAGGTGTTCATATTGTTATGTTATCATACGCACATTTAAAATATTTTGCAAATTATAACCTGTGCACAAAGTGGTCTCAAACTTTTGGCCGGCAGTGTACATGCATATAAGCGAAAATAGTTAAAGAAATAATAATGACATCGCGCTCATTTTAAGCTAAGCATTAAAAGGCATAATACTCTGACCTTTGATACTCTCTATCCAGGAGAATTTCTTCGTTCCGCAGTGGAGTGTTGGATCTTCTTCTGCTATCGTTCTCTTGTCTGTTCATTTCATTCTGGCTGATGTCGTCTCCCTCCCACTCGCTGGAGACCGGCACAGTGTGTGTCTCTGTCAGACAGTGGTGGGGACGTGGGTACCAATTGCGGGATGTTGATGCGGCCGCGTCTGGTATTCTAAACATAATATTATTATTTTGTACAATTAAGTATTAGAGTATATAGATAACTTTTATTGATGCAACTAATTTAGGTTTTAAGTTTATTTTAGATTTTTAGAAGGTATCAGAGGAGAAAGCCTGCACTAGATTTTACAGTGAACAACTTAATTTAGAACAGAATATATTTAATTAACTTTACCTCAAAAATTTCCGCAAAATTAAAACTTTTCGACGAAAATATAAAAGTGTAATGACCGCCTTCTACAGTAAAAAACGTTTGCTCGTTTACAAATGTAGGTCTTGATTTGGAATAAACTATTACTAAATATTAAATTCTGACTTCTTTTAGGCGGACCGGTTGGTAAGATGCTTGCCTTTCACGCTGCGGATCGCGGGTTCTATTCCCACCCGGGACAAACATTTGTGTGCATGAACATGTCTGTTTGTCTTGTGTCTAGATGTCTAGTGTTTGTCTAGTGTGTGTGGATATAAAGACCAACGGAGGACAGGCAGCAACATCCTTTTCTTAGTACAGTGGAGCATACTACGATCGCCAATCCGCCTGCCAAGCGTTGCGATTACGATATTAAAGGTAATATTTTATTTAAAAAAAGGAATATACTTACTGATCACACCCGTACACCCTATCTACAAGGTTCATTTTACACATTTGTAACTCTTCGTAAACTACCCCGCGATCTTTAACACAGTTACACAACTTGGGGTTCTCGGTGTACCACACTTTGGGCTCCGTGCGTGTCTCTCTGCAAAATGTATCTTATATATACGGCCAAGAAAGAATCCTCACACGAATTACACGATTATTGATCCCTCCCCCATCCTCGTCATAACTGGTCACATTTGTAAGACTCCTCCCCCCGTCCGTAGTGTCCCTAGCGTGACGTCACATAATTGTTGCAATTTTATATATATATAGAAGTTATTAAATTAAAACAGCAGTAACAAACTTTGATACATTTCCAGTGAATAATTATTTTGTTCAACATTTAAAATATATAAAAAAAAATTAAATTCAGGTTTTATTAAACACACATATTAGATTTGACACAAATGTGACGTCATAAAACTTCGGATCCTCCCACCCCTTGCCACACTTCGTCGATCAACACCCCTCCCCATTACGTCATTTATTAATGACTCCTATAAAGATAATCGAGAAGAAATTCTAAGTGAAAAACATTAACCGTTTCTTTACTTTGAATTAACTTAACTGTTCACTTAAGTAAGAATACTAAGTTGATATTTCCTATTAAAATATAAAAAAATTACAAATTATGAAAGAGGTAATGTTACCTGTAACATTTGTTTTTGTCATGTCTAAAAAGTATGGGTTGGCAGATCTTGAGTACAAAACTCCATGTCTCCAACGACTCGACTGTCGATTTCGACATCTTCGCTTCCATAGATTCCTCCTCTTTATCCATAGACAGTCGAAAGCTATCCATAGATTTGTATCCACTCTCGCTCGTATCGCTCGTCTTGTATCCACTCTCACTCGAACGATATCCATCGGAGTAATCGCTTCTTTGACTTTGCACCTTCATTTTGTCGTCTAATTCGGGAGTTATAGACAGACGCGGACTCAACACTGTAAGAGCGTCTGTTTCTCCTTTCAATGGAGACATATCATACTCCACCAATCCTTTGTCCTGACTAATGTCATCATTTATATCCTCTTGTTTTATCTCATTAATAATAGATTCCAAAAATGTGTCATCGTTATCATCCATTGGAGTATCTTTGGATTTTTGATTGTAGTCATCCTTTTTCAAATCTGTTGGAGAGTATATTGAAAGATCTTTATTTTTACGCGCGTACTTTTCTATTCCTGAATTATCATCGAATATATCCAACATTTCATCGTCATTCGGATCTATTTCAAATTTGAATGTGTCCATAACCGGTTGCAATTTCTCTATTTTTATCGGTCGTATTGGACTCTGTCTTGTATACTGTTTCAGCTTATCTTGACTTTTCAATACACTGTCACGCACTTGTTCTGTTATAGCTTTAGCATATTTAGTATCTGTACTCTGTTTTGTTGTTGTTCTATCTTCAGCTTTGGGACTCAAACTGTTTTTATCTTCATTGTCCAGTGACCAACTATCGCAAACTAAATAATCGTTCAAGTTAACGTTGGTCTCTTTTTCGGCATCTTTTTTAATATCATCTGCGTCACAATTTATGTCTTTATTCGTGCCTTTGATTTTTCCCCTATCGTTGTTTTTGTATTTATCTTTTTCATTGCGCCTGTAATCGGCATGACGCCGGGAATCATATCTGTCATTCCTTTTTTTGTCAAAATCTTTATTACGAAACTCCGTTATTTTATTCTTGTCTTCATCCCTTTTACGTTGAAAAGGATTATCGTAGTTCGGCAACAGCTTTTGATAATCAAATTTGTACTTCCTTCCTTCATCCCTAGCTTGTTTTGCTTCTTGAATAATTTCATCGACTTTCGCTGGATCTAAAAGTAAACAAAGTTAGATAAAATATATTCAAGCGATAATGTAAATCAAATTATACTTAAATCTAATATGTAAACTACATCAAGCTTTAAAACACTACTTATATATAATACATTAATTTAATATACAGACTAAAATACTATCTACATACATCAATATAGACATAACTACAAAAGTCCAAGACAAAATTATTGCTTTTATACCTTTCTTATTACCTATTACCCTACACTATCTAATCTAAAAACAACCAAATTCTGAACATCATGTCTGACTTACTCGTTTTCTTTTTGACTCTGATCACTTTACCTCTGCAGTCCTTAGCATCACACACTCGAAAACGCCTACCTACATATGCAGAAGGATAAAAGCGCAAACAAATAAAAGAGGCACAAATAAAACGAATACATGGCATAATGATGGGACTTCCTCAGTCACAAAGGAAATAGCACATTTTGATAGCTGTTATTACAATATCATTTTGAATGTCAACCAAAAAATGTTTTTTTTTTTTACATGTTTACAGGATGGAAAAAGAAACAGGGACAATCTATATTGCAAAAGTGAGAAAGAAAACCTTATGGATACATCAAATTAGGGACATCTTAAAGAAAGCCAATATCAGTACTTTAAATCAGAACATGTATGCATAGATATATGGATGCAGAAAAGCGGGAGAGCTGTGTTAGGATTGTGCCAAATTGAAATCTGTAATTCCTGCCTACCCCTCCCTATGGGTTACGGGCATGGGTGTTTGTTTCTGACATAGGCTAATGAATAATTACAAAGGGCGGTCTCCCGACATCATCATCTAGGGAAGTCTTGTAACCACACTAATCAATCTTAACTACACCGAGTCAACATGGCCACCATTTTAGACCCTTTTAGTACAAATTTGAAGAAATAAAAGTTGATAATAGATCAATAAATCATCAAACAAAATGATTTCTTAATTGTATAACTATGTAATGGTTTGAATTGGTACAAATAACTTTTTCTTTTAGAGGAACTTTTAAGGTTGTATGACTTTAATTGGATTTTCTTAGGCAACCAAATGGGCTCTAGCAATAGAGCACGACATCTATAAAGACACTTGAGAGATATATTATCTTTCCCCCAGCAACATGTATTGTTCATTTCATATGAAATACTGTGTTAAATGTATATGTAATAATATATATTAAGGTTTCTTTTCCTGAAGAAGACATGCTTATTTTTACTGGTTCTTTTTTTTAGGTTAGTGCCAAGTGCAATTAAATACACTACACTCATGAGCATGCTCAGAACACTTTTTCAATATCTGCTTTATTAAATTGTGAACTTTGTCAGTTTATAATCTCCCTAAGCATATTATAAATTTTCAGAACATTGAGAAGTGAATGAATCGTTCAAAATTTTCTAATTATAGGTTAGTTTTATTAGGTTGAACATGATAGTTATTAGCTAATTAAATTACGGCTGAACTCGCGCGTTTGAGTCCGGTGTATGTATTGACCACTTTTAGACCAAATTCTGGGCCTGATACGCTCAGTGCGAGGCACGAAAATATGTTTAAGAGAAACAAAAATGTTTATAAAAATTAAAAGGAAACATAGATTTGTTTTGTCTGCCTCAATGATTCATTTAGAACAGAATTTGCTGTCAGTTTCTAATATGTCTAGTGAGATTATAAACTGAAGAAGTTCACACATGGTTCACTAACATACATACTGATGTTTAGTTATTTCATACAATACATATAGATATCACAACATATAAAAAATAAAGGAATGCATTAATTACATACAGCACTGAACATTATGGATGGAATATATATCCATATGGAGTTGCAATAACCCATATTATATATATGACAGATAATATTAGACTTTATTGCAAAAAAAGAATATACTCATATAATAATTATACAGGCTTATTAATTTGGCAGAACTAGTCGGAGCATTTGATTTTTACTTTTATTTTTTTTTTTATCAGCAAAAATTTCTACCAGAAACTTTTTATATAAAAATGTCGCATATACACTTAATGAGATTAATTCTTAGGGCCATTTTGATATTTCAATAGATTTTCATAAGAATCAATGTAACAATAATCCTTTTATGAAACTGCTTGATTTTAATACAATTATTGTTTGGATTTTTAAATTTCTTGTTCAAGAAGTTGTTTACATTACATAAATAGAGCATTCTTAATGTCATAAAGATTCTTATATTTTGTTAAGTGTTAAAATAGGCCTGTTATGTTTTATCAGGAATTTAAAGAAATCTGTGTTTTAAGTCAACATACCATTGTGTTTTAAGCCAACATACAACCAAATGGAGTGAATAGTTTTTGGTGTATGTTATATTTTTTACTTACCAAGAAAATGTTTGATGGGTGGCATGGCTTTAGTGGGCATAGCTTTCTCACTGGTGGATGTAGGGCATATCAATCCTAAGGGTATTCCTAATTCCACTAATTCCATTTTCCGTTTCATATCTTCTATTTCTGCTAGTGTCTTTTTCTGTAGATCAATATAGGAGTCTAAAATATAAAGATATATTGTGCTATAATTATCAAAATATTTTACTGTAGCAAGCCCCGGCTCCACTTGGATATATAAATAAAATATAACCTAGGTTGCTCGCTAATTTAAAATGAAAATTGGTTCACCAGTTATTGAGTTTATGTGGGACAAACATAAAGATAAAATATTTTGTCTTTCAAAAAACTGCCTGCAGTAAATATATAAACCGAAAACCCAACTGACCGTATGATTGTCATCATTCATAACATTAACTCTTTCACTCTAGGGAAGCAAACAAATCTATAATAATAACACCTCCTCCATCTAAAATCAATATCTATCTGTCAATATAACCTAAATCTAACCCGATCTAATTTAATATCATCTCAAATACCTTGTAAAGCCTTTTTATTGGCGCCAGGTTTAGGCGGTTTTGGTAACTTCCTTTGTTCATCGTCCACCTTTGGCGTTGATGGTTTTACCCCACTTAATTTTCCAATTAAAACTGTTGCATCTTAAAGAAAGATAATAAAAGTAGGTACAATAAAAAGCCACTTGTGTTTACATACGTAAATTATTCTAGTAACAACAGACAACATTTTTCGAGACAAACTTGCATATTTTAAGAAATACTTACTTTACAATTATGTATTTAGAAAACAATTTAAGGAATTTAAAGTAAAATTAACAACAGTTGATTTGTTGGCAATGTTAACCAAGTCATACATACGACCAGAGCTAGCAGGCTTTGGAACAATTATAGGTGTAATAGGAGTCTTCTTTTGAATGGAAAAGGCTCTAAGTCTTTTCTTTGCATTCTCAACACCTTTAGACAATTTTGGTTTATTCACAGTTTTTGCTGGCTTGTTCTCCTCCTATAAGAAAAAATAATAGAGCAAGATGTTATAATGAAATTGAAGAGATAAAATGCGATTGTTTACCTGAAATTTCCCAAAAATTGTAAACTAAAAGATTTTTTCAATAAATTCTATTTGATTTTCAAGTTGGTAATTACTGTTTTAATAATACGATAACACAATTTGATCTAAACTTGGCATTAATCAATCTAAATGAAAAGCTTAATGGTTTGTAACAACAGGTGACAAGAAGTAGATGTTCATAATAAATTCGTACCATTTGACGGCCATTGAAATACAAAGCTAATACACTTTTAAAACTAATTGTCCAATCAATTCCTTACCGCAGGCGCATTATTACTTGGTGCATCAGACGACACCCGGTCATTGCTAGAAGGACCTGACTCTTCCGTCGATTCCATATTGCATGAATTGTTTGTTATACTTGTCCAATATTAGTATTTCTTAAACCTGAAGTTTATAATTCAGTTTTTTATTTACAAATTTGTAAAACATATCTGTACTTCAAATTTGTGCACTTGTTGGATTTCCGTATTTTAGATACATGTTTAAAATTTACAAAGTTGTCAAACTGTTCGCTGTCTACATTGTCTATGTCTTGTCACAGAACACAAATACTCAAACTTCACGCATTAAAATTGCACAGTGTATGTGACACTAGTGCTCCAGCGGTTGCCCCGTTATAAATAAATACATATTAAGTAGGTATTGCAAGTACGAATATATAGGAATACGCGTTTCAAGTACTAGTTCCTCTACTAGAACTTCTTATGATTATACCTGAAAATGTTTGCCTCACTGCTCTCAACAACTGGCTAAGGCAGTCAAAAACGTCAAGGGACGAGACCGCTCCCTCCGTCGACGATCAATTAAGACTTTATCCTTAATCATTACAATCATAATTCGACATGTTGTTATATAATGATCAAAATCTACCTCACACAAATCGTTGTACACAGCAACTAGGGACTGAGCAACCAGGCATCTAGTATTTTATTGTTTTCGCTGTCGATCACCCGGATCGAAAGCCCTATATCAGATGAAGCTGTAAAAACTGTCAAAAGGTTAACAGCAACGACATCTCCGAAAACAGACGACTGTTGTAAAATTATTCGAGACCAATACTGCTAAATACTCGATACTCGTTCGTTTTGTTTTTATTATTCTTAGACCATCTTCATACGTTTAAAAGTTTCTTTTTTTTTCAGAATCTCTGTAAAATTTTATCAACTATATCCGGACCTCATTTAAAACCGAACTAATTTAATTTTTAGATTTTTAACTATTTGCCGAACACTAACACGGGGCTATCACCCCTATTGGGTAGGGACAACCTATGGGTTGGTTTATTATAGCATAAAGGTGTTGTAAATAAAATAGCAGATGAACAGTAAACGTTTTTATTGTAAATATTCTTTTATTACTTTCCCTTACATTTGCGATGCACTCATTACCAAAGCACTAAGAATCCGCGATAGTTTTCACATAGCTGTATTACCATAGCAAGCTGTATAATGTTTCAATATTCAAATCCTTTTACAACCATCGCGAATTTTTCATAGATCTCGGCAAAATCTTAAGCGGTATGCACGCAAGGGCATTTCAGTCGGCTATATGCACTTACACACTAGTTTACTATCATTTTCCAGCAATATTATCCCCGCCAAGGTAAATGAGATGTGCATTAAAAGAAAATAAATAATATAACACTTTTAGAAAGCCATGTGCTAGGCTGTTAAATAATATTACAATTTAAAAAGATATATTTATACATGACAACACAGAACAAATTGTTAGAGAGAAGAAGTTATACAGTAAAATACGATGATTTTTTTTTCTATGTTCTGACTATACGAAGGAAGTTGCATGCCTCTGTCTAATTATAAAGTTTAAAGAAAGGTCCGACATTTACAATTTACAAATAAATTAATTCATAAAAAATACATTACAAATTTCACATTACTAAAGCTTCGATAATTGTAAAAAAAAAAAATTTTAGTCAGATAAAATGTATAAGCCACATTATGTTTAGCAGAGAGAATAGTGTACATTATATTGATTTGTATAGATATAAGTGATAATTCTGCAAACATTACTTAAAATATCTGCTTCTTAAAAATATTAACAATAATAAAACCCATACACGTTTAACATGACAATTAATTAAAATGAGAGCAATACAATTAGGTTAAAAAAAATGACACGATGAAATTGATATTTACGTAGTTTCAACAAGACCATTTTAAGGCTAATTAGCGCATATTTTAATCGCTAATTTTAACTTTTTTTCTAAGAACTTTAAATTTTTTTCTAGTTGTTCAAAAATTATGTAAGATATTTAGCGTAGAAGAATATTTTTTATAATAAATATAACTATGAGAGTAAGTATTCTTTAATAATATTATAGTCATATTACTTTAACTACTTCAAGGTAAAGTGTAGATCTAAAGAGTTATAAACTATAGATAATATATTATACTACGGAAAAACAGTGACTAAATTTAAATTTACTGTGCATGTTTATAAAATCAAATATGCATCACTTTTTTGCGTGCGGCAACACTTCCATTTGATTTGTGTCGCCATATTTGTTTTATAAACATGCCTTTACAACAATTTTATTGGAGAGTTGAATAGATAGTTATAAATGATATTAAAACTTGACACAAGATTAGAAAAATATTGCTTTTTAAAATAGAAAACCTTGCATATATTATTACACTGTCAAAACTATGTGCTATTTTTATATTATAGGCGGGGCAAGATGCTACATTTTAAACTAAACAAATCCAGCAAGAATGTAGTTAAGATGTAAGTGCTATTGACAGTTGAAAATAATAAAAAAAATATTTACTTGAAGCCAATACAAGTGACAAAACATTCCAGTTAAGAACTCTACATTCCACGCGTTCCTTACATTACAATTTTCAATTACTATCTCGATATATTTTTAAATATAACATTTTATACACGACTGTGACATATATATAACGTTATATTCTGCCAAAGCGATATGTTTTCTTATAGTAGCATCGTGTTGTATATATAATATGTATTACCTTTAATATAACAATCGCTCGTGTTATCAAATACTATATTATATTCACACCTAACAATCATTATTTGCTCCGATAAACCAATGGTGACCGACCCTAACTGTACATAAAGCTTTATTATAAAATAAAATCTAAACTTCATTAAACACTAATTTAAACTAAGCTATGCATTTGCCACTCACATTCAATCGGATTTAGTCCAGCGCCATTTTGTCGTGAGTTAACAAAATGGCTACTAGCTTTTGTTAAAATAATTTTTGTTAAAAAATTTCCTCTTTTTATAATGAAAGCTTTGTAGTCGCGATTGTTTTTATACGAATTGTATTGTCTGGAAATTTATTATGATGAATCTATCGATAATGTAGAATGATATGGTAAGAGGCACATTTTTAAGTAGTAAAAGGATAATATTATCAACAACAATGAATTAAGCATATACCCTAAGTATTACATGAAATTTTCACACTTTAAATGATAATCTCGACGAACACGTTCCAAGTTAAACAGGTGATGTCACCTCGTTGCGTTAATTTTGTGTAAAAGAATGTGTGATGATAACGAAGTTTATAATGTGATAATAGAATCTTCAAGCACTAAAACCAAGATGACGCTCCGCCGAGCTTGGTAGAGAGTTCCCCGATGCCGCGACCGAACATGTTGCCAACCTGAAAATATAAGATAATTTGTGGTACATTTTAGTTCAAAGTAAAAGATTTATTTATTAGGTTGGCAACTAATAAACCCACCACTTTCTTCGATCGATTGCTAGAACAATGTAGAAGCTTCTAGAGCATTTCACCACAGTATATAAATAGAGCGTGAATCAATCA
>DWLR01006299.1:0-10180 GCA_018246295.1 Papilio alexanor hazarajatica
CAATATAAAATCAATAATATTAATAGGTTATGTTGTTCTTGAATGTCCAAACTATTTTTTAAGCCGGTTATCATCTGGGAAAGCTGACCGAAACTCCGTGCCGCGCCATCTACAATAAAACGGCGGAAACTTATTTGTACTCCTAATACATTACCTAACTTCCAAAAATCTCTAGCGTTAGTGCTAGGCTTTAGAAGACTCACCGGCGACTGCATCTCTTGCATAAACGGGTCTCACGGTGACACAGATCGTGTCATCTCAGAATACAAGCATGAAATAGAACTACGTATTAAACTAACGCGTTTCATCTGGTAAAAATGCATCTTTTCGTCTTGTCCCTTTACCATATTTTCTTAGTTTCTATTTCCTAAACGAGGGTAAGTAATGCATACGTCACACGCCTTCATTACCGCGGATGTTGGTGAGGAGATGTTGTCATTTACCATCAGATGAGCTTTTGCGATTGGTTGCCTTCTAAGTCAAAAAATTATTTTCTTATAAGTACATTCATTTGTCTGGATTCTAACAGAATAAGTAATGGTCCATGATTTTAATATGAATTCATTAAGTAACTATTATTATCACTTATTTAACCTTTGTTTAACTTATGTTTCTTTCAGTTTTTATAATTGCGTTTATATCTAAAGTACAACCAGATACTTCCGCTTTAGACTATGAATATGATGACGGCCGAGATACAAAATATTTTGACCTAAGAGGCACTTTGAGACAAAACTTCGGACTCGTAAGTATTGTATGATTTAAAACAAAAATTACATAAATATAATTTTACTAAAATGTAATTACTGTAGAGCTAGCTGAAGAAGAAAAAGAAGAATGTAAGTAATTACAGCAGTATGTCACCACAGCCTTGAACTTTTCATTTTGTGGTATCTTTTTGTAGAATCACAACACGCTCTTGTTGATTTTGAAACGTAACTTTCGAATAAATTTCAATTGCACAGTAAAAAATGTAAATTTTACGAAACTAAGAAATATGTAAATTTTTCGGACGTAAAAAAATTTAAAATTCGTAGAAATTATTTTTTACGAATATAGGAAGCGGCATTAATAAGTCCACATCGCAGCAGTATCTGTTCACCGATATCTGCTCTCCTGCCCATTGGTAAATTGGCCCTGGGAGCTGAGGGTAAAACCCTGGATGAACTTAACAAAGCAATCGGAGTATCATCGGATTTGTCGTATGACTATGATAGCCCGACGGATGAGGTATGCTTTTAGACTTATATAGTATATTTTTATTATTTATTTTATGTTAACATGATTTAATTATTATTTATGTTTTTATTTATTATTTTTTTATATTCTAGAATTACATTAAAAGCTACTAGCTACGCTATATACTTCATTATCCAAAGGATTTCTTGTGTTATGAAATATAATTTTTTTGTTAACACACATTTTTTTAAATATACGACTTGGATACAAGGATATGACAAGTAAAACATTTATGAAAAAAAAACACTTTGTCTTTCCACTAAATACAGCTTTGAAAATGGAGCGCGTGCTTATAATTAAAATTGTGATCTCTTTGTGGGAATGGGGACGCCGAGATTAAACGTCAAATAAAACAACTGCGCAGTAAACCGAGCGGGGAGGAAGGTTTAAAAGTAACACGCTGTTTTAACTAGCGCTGGTAGACAAATTTATAAGAAAAATCAAATATAACCTCTCACAACATTATATATATGACTGGCTTTTGTTATGTACGTGAGGTGGATTGGTTGTACTAGGTAAAATATATACGAGTACTAAGTATTGCCAGTACGGGTACATGAGAATACGCATTCCAAAATACTAGCTCATCGTGTATTTAGAAGACTATAATGTAGGTGGACGACGAAATAAGGATGCAGCCCGGATGCGAGCAAAAATTTATCTCTAGTAAAACAATTCTTAACATCGATTAGCGATGTATTAGTTGTCTGCATATAGTTTAGAATAGGAAGTCCGTACTTTTAAAATACTCGTTATCACGGGTGAATTATCATACGCCCCTCCTCATAACGTGCCCATACCATGCTAAATTTTTTCTCCTTAATTTATCTACCACAGATGCTACTTTCAGGCTTCCTCTAATATATTCGCTCCGTACCTTATCCGTTCTTGTCACGCCACGCATCCATCTCAACATTCGCATTTCTGCAGCATGCAATCTCTTTTCATCCATACCTTTAATCTCTCATTCCTCATTTATTCTATTTTTCACGTCACGGTCCATATCGCCATCGTTTTGGATCAATGAGCCGAGGTACCAGAAGTTGGAGCAGACTGGAAGAGATACACCATCTAAAGTAATTACGGCATAACTGAATGGGCCACCGAAGTCGCAGAACTGGTGTTCCGTTTTGATTATTCTAATCTCCAGTCTATCCCGCCATTCTTCGAGTCTACTTTGGACCTCTAGCGCATCTTCTTCAACGAGAACAATGTCGTCAGCGAATAGCCTACACCAGGGTGCCTCCTCCTGTATAGTTGATGTTAATGCATCGACTACCAGGAGGAACAAGTAAGGACTTAAAGCCGATTCCTGGTGTATGCCCACAGCCACACTGAAATCGCCGGTAACTCCGGCTTCAGACCTGACGTGAGTATTCGCTCTGTCATACATAGCACGTACAAGTTGCACGTACTTCCCAGGCACTCCCTTCTCTTGCATAGCCCACCACAAAACCTCACGGGGCACTCTGTCGTATGCCTTCTCGAGGTCAACGAACACCATGTGCAAGTTCTTATGTGCACGTCTGTATTTTTCGCACAACTGACGGAGTGCGAATATGGCATCCGTTGTTCCCCGACCAGACAGAAACCCGAATTGGTTCTGTGATACCTCAGTCTCTTTTCTCATTCGTCTATCTAACACCTTTTCCCAAATTTTCTTACTATGCGACATGAGCTTTATTCCTCGATAGCTGTTACAATTCTGTACATCCCGATTATTTTTATAAATTGGCACAAAGGTGCTGTTGTACCATTAATCGGGGATTACTTTATCTTGTAACAACTTACTGAAAAACAAAGTCAGCCACTTCAAACCATCCTCTTTTAATACCGTCCATGCTTCAACAGGTATGCCATCAGGCCCCACTGCCCTTCCATTCTTCATATCTAGCACAGCCATATTTACTTCGTCTATGCTGATCTCTTTAACCATAGCCATGTTAACTAATGTTTTTGGAAGGTTACGATTTTATTCATTATCCTCGTTCATAAATTTTTTGAAATATTCTTTCCAACGTTCTTTTATTTCCTCGTCATTCTTCAGAATATTTCCTTTCTCGTCTTTCACACATTTTGCATGCACTTTATCACTTGCATTCCTCTCTCTCGCTTTTGCCATTCTGTAGAGATCTTTTTGTCCAAGTGGTGTTTCCAAAGACTGGTACAATTTTTCTAGTACTTTGGCCGTTGCCACCGCTACAGCGGTTTTTGCAGATTTCTTACATTCTACATTCGTCTTTCTTTTTGATTCTCTCGTCTCCTCATTCATATCATCAGCACGTTTCCATTCGTTTCCCCTAATACATCTTTTGCCATACATCGCATAGAGGTAGCCATTTTCTCCCAACATTCATTCACTGATTTATCAACCATATCCTCATATGTTTCGATTATTTTATCTACTGCTCTCTCCCGAAACATTTTCGCATAATCGTCCTTCTCTCACATACGCTATTTAATTTTGGATGAGGGCTATGCCTTTTTTGTGCAATCGGGAGTTTTATCCGAATATCTAATACAAGCAGTCTATGTTGCGGAGCCAGAGTCTCGCCAGGTATACCCTTAGCCGTTTTTCACAGATTTAATGCTATTGCGTCTTATTAGGAGGTAATCTATTTGCGTACTATGCTTGCCGCTTTTGTATGTGATAAGGTGTTCGTCGGTTTTTTGGAATAATGTATTGGCTATAGCAAATTTACAAGCTTGTGCTGCTTGTAAAAAACTTTCGCCCTCCTGGTTGCGATTTCCAAAGCCCCAACCCCCATGAAGGGTACGAGAGTGTACTCTCGTACCCTTCATTCATACGTCCCACATGTCCATTGAAATCCCCACCAATAACAATTTCTTCTCCAAATGGTAAACCTATCATGATTACATCAAATACCTCCCAAAACTTATCTTTCACTACATCATCACAACCAGCCTGAGGCGCATACACACTTACAACATTCAGAACCAAACTTCCTAACAACAGCTTAACAATTATAATTCTATCATTGAACCTTTTAACACCTATTAAACTTTTCTTCATTTCACTGTCAAGCACTATTCCTACACTCTTTTCTTTCTTCTTCTTGCTATCACTCCCACAGTAATAGAATTTATAGCCCCCTCCAATTTCCCTTGCTTTCATACCCTTCCACTTCGTCTCTTGCAAACAGGCAACATTTATTCTTCTTCTTTCTAGAACATCAACTAACTCACGTCCTTTTCCATTCATCGTCCCTACATTCCAGCTTGCAATCCTCATTCTTACATCCTCTTCTCGCTTCTTGCTCTCATACAACCTTCGCACATGTTTCACGGGTGTCGGGTTTCACACCTGCGCATCGCCTCGGGCATTATTTGCACTATATCGAAACGTGTTGAAAAACTGATTCGGCATTTATCGTTTTCTGACCGGCCGCTCGCCTGATATCAACCCTCCTTGGGAATGATTTGTACAATATAAAACAATATATAGAAATATAAAATTTAAATTAAATTAGAAACTACACTTATCAAATAGGACAAACAAATAAATAAATAGTAGATAGTTTTCTCTATTATTATGTTGAAATGAATTGGTTTCACAAGCTTTAAGAGATTCCTCGCAGTGACAGCAGTCTTGTAATCGATTTGATGTAGGTTGTCAAAACCTCTTTTCCATGTTCATTACTAATTATATTGTTAAAATATTTTCTTTGTTTATTCTACTGGTTAATCTAATATTATTTGTCGTAACTAGTTTCGTAACCTCTTCTAAACCGTCGTATATTCTTTTACTTTTCCTTTTCTATTTTTCTTAATGTCACAGTTTGCACACTTCAACTTCGTCAGTTACAACGTATCTTTTTTTCTATATTTCTGCACCATTTGGGATTAAGATACCATTGTCACGTACAGATAAACTCTTTTATATTTCTTAAATTATGTTTTTTTTAAACTCTAAACGAAATTTAATATTAAATTATTTAAATAAATTATATGAAAAAACTTGACATATGTCTCTATGACATATGTCAAGTTTTATGATACTTAGTATCTAGAAGTATCAGTGAAATCTAGTATCAAAACCTGTTCTGGTATATATGTGTACGTCTCACCTCTAGTAGGTTAGGTAGAGATAGCATTACCTGTTGGATCATCGAGTGCACCACCACATGCACCTTAAATGATTATGAATAAATTTTAAGCTGTAACTTCTTAAGTTTCATTTGTTTATGTTTTCTAGCTTACCTCTCATCTAAAAGGTGTTCTCAAGACTCTCAAAAAGTTGCCGGGTGTTATTTTAGACGTGGCGAACAAACTTTACGTTTCGAAAAGACACCGCTTGCGTACAAAGTTTTCTAAGTTGGCCAAAAAAATATTTGATACATCAGTAGACGAGGTCGACTTCGAGGATACATCTAGAGTATTAAATAGCGTCAATGGTTGGGTTAGTATATTCATGTTTAATAATTCATTCGTATAATTTCTTGAAGTAATATACAAGGAAATGATGAAAAGGGAAACAGGATCTGATGGCCAAAAGGTTGCATAGGAGAAAGAAATGTCTATTTTTCTGTCTATCCCCTCCTCTTTCTGTTAAAGATAGTTACGCATCTGCAACTCGCAAATGCTTATAGCAGTTGCCTATGGGTAGAGGTCTATATATATATATATATTGTTTTATTAAAAAATCAAATGTTTTTTTTTAAATATTTATGAGCCGTCACTTGCAGGTCGCATCGCAGACTCACGGCATGATTCCGTCCATACTGTCGTCTGACGACATCTCGCCAGACTCTTCGTTAGTCATTGTAAATGCAATTTATTTCGCAGTAAGTCTATTTCTTCAACCCAATTCTTAATTTGACTTCTATGTAACATCTAAATATAACAAACTTTTTTAATTAGACTACCTTTGTAGAATTAATTGGAGACAATTTTATGTATTTTGTGTTATTTCCAATACAAAATCTAAAGTTAATATTATATCTTATATATCTCCAAGGAGGATCGGCGTCAGGTAGACGGCCGGTCGTAAAACTATAGCTAAAACCAATCACAGTATGACCTACAGTACAGTACAGGGGATATGAAAGAATAGTACAAACTGTGTCCACCTTACATAAGTGGAAAAGGGCAGGGAGCTACAGATCTGTAGAACCTCCGTTCCACTCACGGTTTAGTTAATTAGCTAATTATGAAACCAGCAATTTATTGATTCGAATATCAACCGTGCTAGATGACCACGTAGGTTTGAAACCTTTACAGGATTTGGCTAATGTTATGTTTACAATTGCCTCAAAAAGCAACCTCAACGGTATTCTAAGACGCTTGATGTTCGAATCAAAAAATACCTGGTTTCAGGATACTTACGAAAAAGGAATTCCTTAGTTAAATTTCTACTTTATCTTTACTCATAGGCTTAAGCCCTATAATAGTTGGAGTAAGTTAATGAACATGAAAAGCGTATAGACTAAGAAAGTAAAAGCTATAGTAATAGATCATCTAAACATTCACAAAAATACTAATATTTCATAATATCAGGTTTTCACATCTGTTCAAGAACCGTCTATAAATTTGTTTCGTCTACTACAAAAATTAATGCTTTCTTTAAATCTTTTAGGGTAAATGGAAATACCCATTTCCGTGGGTGGCCATGGGCACTTTCCACTCAGCGAAGGGCACCAAACAAATCCCCATGATGACACGCACCGCGGACTATGAATATACTTTCAGCAACCCTTTATCGGCACAGGTAATATTTTTAAAATTGATTTTCATAAAAAAAAGTTTCATTTATCAAGTTCTAATTCAGAATAAAGTTTTAAACGTACACGATACCAGATCAGAAGTAAAATAAAATAAACACGGATTAATTTGCGACAAGTTCTTTTGAATTGGGCTTCCATTTAGGCATCTGCACTCTGATCGATTAAACGTCTTAAATAAAATGCTACTAATAATAGCCGGTTGTCCTAGGTGAGCGAAAAATGGGACAACGTTTTATGTATTTTGTATTGTACGTGTCATGTCGCGTAGTAGGACGCAGTGTTCTGTCGCGTTTATCTCTCACCGTGGACAACGCGTACGGCAGTGGAGGGTTCGTTTTTAAATCAACGACGTGTTTTGAACGTTCAGATATCTCCTACTGCAACTGATTGTTAGACTTACTGATTATCTCATTGCTCTTAAAGCTAATAAATAGTAATAATATTCTAGGACCAGATAACTGATATATTAAATATACTTACTTATTTAGTCAACGGCAGCAAATGTCGTATTGGTGAATTCGATAAGGGAAGTAGCACAATCTCTCCTTATGAGGAGAGAACTGTTATTCACCCTCTCCTATTCCTCTCCTTTACCGTCTGAAATGATTCGGTAGGTACAGAGTTTACTCATTACGAACAATCAAATCAATCATTTCTACTTTAGAATATTAGTACAGGCGATATAAATGTAGGTAGATCAACGCTGCTGCGATTTAAATGGCTTATTAAGTCTTAAATTTACATAATAAACCCACCAATGGCACGCCAGATATCTGATCATCTATTTGTCCCAATTGTAAACAAGTTTTACCAGCTTTGGTATAGATGTCCATATCAATTACTATTTCTAGGTTATACTATATAAACGTATTTTATTTATATTACATATTATATACAGATTTTAAGGATACCATACCATGGCGACAAAGCTTCGTTTCTAATAGTTCTTCCAAAAGAGAGAAATGAACTGGACATTGTACTGAATCGTTTGAAGGACGAACCGAATCTGTTGCCTTGGGCGTTATCGAAAATGACGAAGACGAGAGTGAAGTTAACAATTCCTAAATTTAAAATCGAATCCGAATGGAATCTTCAGAAATTATACAAAAACGTGTGTATTTAGTACAATTCTTTACAGGATTATTATACTTCCTATATACTTAGCATAATATTATATTAATATTAATAGTTAATTTCATTCATTCATTAATCTTTAATGAATAACTTATTTTTAATCAATTCTTTAAAAATAAGTTCTCTTGAACAATTCAAATTGCTTCTTGAAAGTTCCAGTAAGGTTACGATTACAAACGCTTGTATGCTGTCATATTTACAGGTGGGGATAAGCACAATTTTCAAAATGAAAAAGTCTGGGCTAAAAAATATTGTTCGTAACGAAACATTAGTTGTATCTGCAGCTATACAGAAGGCTGTTATAGACGTCAATGAGTTGGGCACAGAGGCTGCTGCATCTTCTGGTAAGTGATGCTGCTATAACTCTATCGGACCGGATACGGATCGCATACATTCGAACAGATATACGTACATACACGATTCGCGCGTCAGCGTGTGTACAGATGTCAGAATGTATGCGATACGATGCTTCTTAAATTTAAACTAAACGTATTAGAAGGGCGCGCTTTAAAGCATCGACTGTGTACTGACTGAAACTACAGAATATTATCATTGGATGTGTTATTTGTCGCATCACAAGGTACTCTTTTGTAAAAAAAATCTGGACTATAGAGAGTCTTAGGCAGTACACTATAATCCGACAAATTCGATAGTTCGATACTGCCCTGTAAAATGTTGGTCGGTTTACTGGGGGTCCAATGTACAGGTGTTTTAACATCAAATTCGAACTTTTACGTAACCAAATTTTACATTTTGCAAATCAAATTCAGTATTATATAATATTTTATAATTTTAAATCAAATGTAATATTACAATCTGATAACAAAGTTGTAATATTTTAAATCAAATCCTGTTTTTTTCGTAAATTAAATTTAGAACTAAACAGGATTAAACAAAACCATGCATATATTATCTTAACAAGTTCCTACATCTGTTACTAAACTATATAAACGAAAGCTACTTTATTTCTAGCTCTATTTCTTTTCTAACAACTGATTTCATTTATAGTAGACAGTATTTAGTACTAAATGTGAAATAGTAATTTTGTAAAAAAAAACTATCATTATTGGACCCGATAAAATCCAAAAACTACTACAGCAGTGGCGGAGTTAGCAACAGCATTTAAAGTTGCACTTATTAGCCGGTACAAATGGGAAAGTACCAGAATGGAATAGATTTATTTACATTTTTGTCTCAGTTAGGTTACATAGGTCTAAACTCATTTCCTTATCTACCCCCTCTTCGATTTCCATGATTATTACAACTGTCTATACGCAATGGTGGTAACTTTAGGGGAATCGCTGACTCGTTTGTTCACTATCATAAAATAGCATTTTACTTTTTATAACATCATTGTAAAGATTTTTTTTTAATTAGATGTATATCTAGAAATACACATACAGGGCATCCCTTGTCGATGTCACGCGGCGTTATACAATAATAAATTTTACTGAAAGAACACTTTATTACAATCGGGAATGGTGAAAAGTAAAAATATTGCGGCAACGTAAATAGTGCATACCATTTTTTATCACATAGCAACAATAAATCATATACATATAAGCACTTATTTTTAGAAAAAGTTAGAGATAAACAAATTCATTAATTTATAATGAATTTTTCAGTTCTCAGTGGTTTGGCTTCGGCGAAAGTTGAAGCTGAATTTATCGCAGATCATCCGTTTTTGTTCTATATTATGGTCAAAACACAACAGTTGTTTGTCAGAACATTTTACTGATATTTTAACGTTTTTTCAAATGTAAAATACAAGTCTACATTTAATTTACAGGAAGTTTACATATTCTTAAAAAGTAACTTTTTAATGGTATTAAAAATTGGATGTAAAACATATTCAAAGCGTAAAATTCTATTTATTTTAGTTTGTTAACCATTTTGGGTGTATGTCACAAGATGGTGTATTTGTTTATATTATTTTAACGATTAATAAAACATTTTTATAAATACGCATAGTTTTCATAAACATTACTGTGCACGTCTTGCAGTGCTCTACGGCTGTAATCCCAGGCTTGAAGGTGGAAATGAAACGCGATCAATAATTTTCC
>DWLR01006300.1:0-10180 GCA_018246295.1 Papilio alexanor hazarajatica
AAGAATCTACAACTTGTAGACTTACGAGTATGGCCAATTTTATTTGAACTCAACCGCGGAGATTTTCAGTACTACTAGTTTACGATTAGCGTATTGATAAATTAATCTATCGCGTAAATTACAAATGATTACTTGCTGTTGCACTTAATCTAATTTTTAGTCTACATACATTCTTTTCCAGACACAATTTAAGGTATGTAATTTAAAAAAAAATATCGGTAACAGCTAGCTAAGAATCCATCTCTCGACCGACAGATCTTTAGTTGGACCCTTCGAGGGTTAGGATGTCTCCACCAGACACACAATAACAAATCAGTCACAAAAATTACCCCGATACGGCACTGCTATTTACTATTACATCTTCGCTTGTAAAGGTCTTACTGACCATTTTAACATTTTCATTTATGTATATATTTACTACTTTCTTATCCAATTCTTGTTAAAGCACAACGCTGCAGAAGATTAGAGACATAAATACCGCTAGGAAAGTGCTGGAGCAACCATTTACCGAAAGATATTGCAGCATGCAATCGTATAACCCGAATTTCATACGTAACTACCTCCAGCATTATGTAATTACACGAAAAGGAATATTATTTAACTTGTATGTTTATTTTTAGTGATGTGAACAAGATGCCCTAATTAAATTATTGTACGAATGTAGTTGTTATCTGGATGAAAAACTGCATACATGAATGAACTTAATAATGTAAAATCCTATTTTTCTATCGAGAGACTCTAACAATAAAGTAAAAAGATTGCATTGCAATCGTTGAAAAAATCTCACTCTTTATGATAATTTAAAATATCTCAAATAACTTTTCACCAGAACTTATTAGTCGAATCGAATTCTATTTTTGATCTCATACTTCGACCTGATGAACATACTGTACTTTTAATTGTATTATTTAGATCGCCTCAAAATAATTGATCCCTTTTGAGTAATCGTCGAGCATTACAGTATATTATATATAATGTACAAGGATATGTTATATTACTTTATCTGGTAAAAGAAATCGTATATAATTTGGATTCAGTGTAAGCCCTTACGACCGTTCCGATGAATTTGTTCGAGATAAACCCATGCACTTAAATCCAAATTGGCAATTTCGAGATACGCGCACCGAATCAAATCTACATTTCCATCATACGAAAAGAGAGAAAGGAATTACTTTTTTTATATTGTGCCTAATAGCGCTAGAAAATTAAGCAGCAGCGAATCGCAAATTCAAATCAAAATTTTGCACTCTTAAGTCAAGCTCAAATTAATCGATATTTAACCGATGTTTAATTAAACCTACATCAATATGTAACCACGATAAGTTACATAGGATAATCATATATATTAATTAAAACCTTTTAATTATCATAACAGCGCATTGTTATATTTCTGTTTTGCATACATAAAATTTGAACTAAACTTATATTAGAAAAAAAATTAGTAATTTTTATGCATAAAATAACTTCGAGAAAAATATTATAGTAAAGTATACATTATTTTAATTTTATTTTATTTCTAATTTTGCAAAAAAAATGACTATTTATGTAGTCATTTTTTTTTTTGATAACAAGCAATTTGAGGAAAATGAATGAACTTCTCCTTGTTCGAAGCAACGTTCCTATTAGCCGTAGATATTCGAGGCAATATGAACAAAAGTTTCTGGGATAAATTATTTTATTATTTGTTATTTCACATATTTTCTTCTTGGTAAATAATATGTTTACCGAGTTTTCACTTCCAGGGTTCTGTGATTGACTGTCGCAATCGCTTTGCCAAGAATATTCACCTCACTTAGATTAATTTTCTCACATAACGTTACAAGTATTCAAATAATTTTTAGATTTTGTATAATTATTTTTTTCTACCAATACTACTCTATTGTAACGTATGGACTATATAAATCTAGCGTACTTTTGACGAATTATGCTTATACATATATGTAATGAAAATCTTGGCATGTTTTGCTTTTAATTCGCACCTGCATTCAATGTCAATAAAAACACAGCATAATGTTGATGTACACTACACATTATGCTGTGTTTGTAACCGGCTGTACCGAATTAATAAGAATTGCATAACAACACCTTAAAAGACAGTTAAGTGCAATATAAAAATGCCAGTTTTAAACACTAATGGTCCGGGTTTAAACGCAGCAGTAAATGGTCTTTCCCATTCTAACCATAATTAATAGTAACGTGCATGCTCACTCTTTTATTGCTACATTTTTCGTTCTTTAAAATAAAGATATAATAAAAATATACACACTTTGCTCGCATTGCTCGCAGAACGGATGGCCGATGGGACCGAAAGGTCCTGGAATGGCGGCCACGTACAGGTCGACGCAGCGTGGGCAGGCCTCCTACCAGATGGACCGACGATCTGGTCAAGGTTGTGGGAGTGCACTGGATGCCGATGGCGGAGGACCGATCTTTGTGGCGATCAATGGGGAGGGCCTACGTCCAGCAGTGGACGACCATAGGCTGAGATAATGATGATGATGATAAAAAATATACACAAAAGAAATGAATAACAGAAATAATATTGAATGATTAATTCTATGTCGTATGTCGTCCGCAGTGAGATGATCTTCACAACATCTAAATCTTTGTTTCCTTTAATAGTATAATTATTAAATTTATATATCGGTTCACCTAGTACTTAATTAAAAATAAAAAATAAATAATCCCGACTGACTGTAGCCCTTGACACTAAGAGCATTAATATGAACCGAACGATACCTTAATCTTCAAAATCACAATAAAAAGACGTACATACATCACGCCAGTATTTTATGTCGCGGTAATTCCCCGCTCTAATAGCCCAACTAACGTAGTCTATTGAACGTAGCTCATTGATGTTTTAATTGAAATTTTATTAAATTTATACAATGGCAAACTACCACTTTAATAAAATTAATGTATTGTGTTGAAAATTATCGTAAAAATTCCTTTATAATTGTTTGCTTAGGACTTCATTAATTTCCATTTTAAAATTAGAACAAGGCTGTTTCGCTAATCTCATTAATTATTTCAAATCATTATTCTTTAATTTTTCGTGCTAGCTATACAACTTTTCGCTTATAGCTTATTTCGAGAATAGAACCTTGCTTGTGCAGTGAAACTAAGTTATTAGCAAAGTATATGTATAAACTTAATTTGTTTTTCTAGTTATCCAAACGATTTAAGATCCTTTGTTCTGTGTACTATTTAAAACGGTTTCTTGAATGCAAATTCTTCTTAATTACCATAGAGAACAAAACATCTAACAAAGAGAAACAAAGCAAATTGAAAAGAAATACAAACACGATTGTATCGTAATTAATGCAGAAAGGATGTCAAACAGATACAAAGCTCGTTTTACATTTACTACAGAAATATCCCTCGAGCCAAAGAACGAAATCTAATTAACAAACGGTGGAAAAAACCAAACGATTGTTGAGTTAAATCAAGAAAATTATACAGCCTTTATTACGGCTTACATAAAACAGTGGTATGATTTATTTAAAATTACCTATCCCCCGTTTTAACTTAATAATTTAATTATAACGTTTTCTTATCAAAGAAACACCTTGAAATAAAGTTTAAATAAAGATAACACCACAAAGTGCTATTTCTTCTATCAAGTCTGAGACGTGAGGTGGAAAGTACTCTATAATGGAAACCAACGATTAAAGAAATTTGATGAGTAAGTGTCTTTGGATTAAAATCTAACAAAAAGCAACAAAAAATGTAAGCGCTCTGTCTTAATAGGATGCAAAGGCGTCGTCGCCGGCATCGGTTATCCAAGCAGTTAATATCGAAATGTATAGTAGCTGACTCACTTGGCCACGGTGTTACAACGTCGCTAATTTACAAGCGTAGACACTAGCTACGGCTCCCTAGGTGGCAACTGACTACTCCTGCATTCCGGTGACGCTGCCTCTAAAATGTACGCATCCAACGCATTTCAAAGCTTGTCGCACTCACTCAGTCACCAACCGGCCACCAGTTTTCTTAATATTGACGTAAACAAACCGTCTGACCCGACTACATGGCTATTTTAAAAGGCAACTGAGAGACGCCTTTGTGTAACTGAGTGACGAAGCAATTACTTACTACTCACTAGTGAGACAGAGTTCTAAGTACCATAGAACATGGAGTTGTCTTTACTAACTTTATTTATTTATTTGTTACAGGAGCAATCTCACAAGTCTTACCGTCCGCTGACCGTACTGACCTTCCGATGGAATTACGCTGTGCACGGCCTGCAGCCCGCCGGCTATCACCTCGTCAACGTTCTACTGCACGCTCTTGTCTCGTTACTCTATTACAGGTAAGATTGTGTGTAGATTAATGACCAAAGTTAACATAGTATTAATGTAAATGGAAATTTTTATACGACATGACGTCATACATAACATACATTAAAAGCAGCTGCATCATGTTTTGTCTCGTCATATAGAATTTAATATAGAAATATTGGCTGTCTACAAATCGCAGCTATTAAAATCTGTTTTCTTTTAGTCCACAAATATTTATATAACATAAATATAACTTGGAACAAGTATAACTAAAACTTATTCTTAAAAAACAAACCCAATTATAAAAGAATTTAATTCAGGTAGATGAGCAAAAACTTCAAACTGATAAATTGATGATTTCAAAATGAACAACTATGTAATACTAAAAAAAGGGTTGGTTAAAAAATATTTGTCTTACGTTTTTAAACATAATTAATTTTAGGTAATCTTTTATGGGACAAATCCTTATTTAGCAAATGCTTTTATGTGACAGTTCGTTAAAAAAATCGATTTCTGGTTACAACATAAAAGTAGATCAAAAGAGCGATGGAAATCTTAATTTAAAGAGAAAATCACCTTGTAGGCATTAATCGTGCCCAAGCGCGCCTCTTTAACATTCTAGATTTAATAAACGAGATGATGGATCAAAAAGAATTTCCAATTTATTTTTCACTAATCTGACGTCTCGCAAAAATGTCGCAGTTATTCCACAGTCGGTAAAAATTGTATTTGCCTGACAAGAAAGGATTATACGAACATTCCTCTTATTGCTTTTATTAATCTTAAAATGATGATTTTAAAATAAATAAGTGTTAAATAAATGGATTATTCATATTACACAATACACAAATTAACAATGAATCGATTCGACCGTAAGGCCAAAGTAATGGCGATATGTATGTTTTATTTATTTAATAAAATAAATCTGAGGAGTTGGCTTGTACGCGCTAATTTGAGAAACTACCAATCGAATGTGAAAAATTTTTAGAACTTTTTACATCCCAATTATTAAAGAAAGATATTCAAAATCACTCTCAAACAGCACGGTGGATAAAATCACGGGGATTAATTTTGTTACGGATGATATCCCAAGTGAAATCACTCCCAATAGATCATTAAAAGAACCAAAAAAATCCGACTGACTTTACGCCTGTGACACTCCGGGGAGTAATACCAATCGAATAACAAATCACTCTTCGAAATCTGTCAAGGCGTATAGACTACAAGGTCACAATTGAACAGACACGCATACAAACATACCAGCCGGGCAAAAAGCAGAAAGTTTAAACTGTCACGACTTCATAGCCTGTAGTGGTACTGAAAGTACTACTTAATAATTCAGTACAATGTGCCACGTAATCACGGCTTTATGGTTAGTTTACTGAAACCCCCGCGCCGTCATATTTTCCATGGCCTATTTTAAATAATTGACAGTACTTTTCATCCCTCGTACAGCCTTTTACTGAAATAATAAAACCTATTACTTAAATCTGGAATTATATTGAAAGAAACGAAAAAATATTTTGCTCTTTTACAACAGAGTAGAAACACGCTCTAGCTTTATTTGGGTACATAGACAAATAAAATATTAAAATAATATTTTATCATAGCGAGTAACGCTAACAGCAAAGCTTTCTATAGCTAAAGCAGCTAATGCAGAGCTTTCTATTCGTAAAAGATTTTTTAAATTGGCTTAGTAGTTTTTCAGTTTATCCGGAATAATAAATAATAAGAGAAATAGCTCAGTTATGTACACCTTAAGTTAACCGAATGTAAACATCACTCCTCTGAGGTACACAGTCGCGGCAGGAAGCAAACAGCTTGAATTAAGCCAAGTCTAATCAAGCCGACGTCCGCCAAATCCCCTCAATTACTGCTAATTACGGCTACTCGCCGTCCGACACGAAGTAAGTCCCGCTCCTGCTCAATATTCAATTTACTGCTTTAATCTCATTAACGATTTTTGAGCCCTCATTATAATACGCCATCAATGAATGCAAGTCGTAACTAGCTCACAACTCTGTCTGATTGGATGGGATATAAAATTCAAATAAACCAGTTTATCCAGTAAGTGTTCATCTTAAAAAATATATCAATTATGCAATTCCAATTTTATTTGTTTAAAGGAAAGGTGTTAGTCTTAGCAATATGTTATCGAAAACGTTGAAACGTCTTTTGTTTCATTCGTGAACCGAACTCATTAGTCCGAAGTTCCGATGTTTTTTTTGTTTTTAATTTTCTTAGTGAAAAAATAAACACTCACTGTTTAGAAAAAAAAGACAAATTAATACCACCAGAACAATAATAATCTACGAATGCACAAATATCCAAATACGCGATATTATTTATTTTAAAATAATACAAATAAAATCTAATCATATCGAGACAAACTTTGTGTCGTCTCTACGTAATATTTGCTACCCGAAAATGTATAACTTATAATGGAGTTACTTTCAAATTCACGACTGTCTGCCTCAGTCATGCTCGAAGCTTAATTTCAACGTTTTAAATTTCTAATTTTCAATGCATTGTTTGAAACTTCTCTGTTTTAAATTGAAAATCATTTTTAAACGAACATGCACGGCGTCTCATGCAGGTGGTACAAACTCCTATACCTACTTCAGACTTAATCAAGGTAGACAGAGCTAGTCTTGTAGCTTTTTTTAAATGATTCTGTCACAAATATGAAAGAGGATGAGCACCGGCACCGGCACGGGGAAGATGATTTAACGAGGGAGCGGGTGGATTGGAAAAGGATTTCCTTTTAGCATATTTATGCTTTTATCTGTTTATCTTCTATCCATAAAAGGTAGGCAGCGTATCTTCAACTTACTAGCTTCTTGCAGGTGCCTATTGGCAGCGGTTACTTAATATTGAGTAAACCGCTCATTTGCCATCTTCTTCCATTAAAAAAAATTACAAAAAAAACTTCGTTTAAAAGTGTGCAGAGAGTAGAGAATGTTCATTCGGTTGGCTGAAAATCAGCGCGGCTTCCAGTGCGAGGCTGGGAACAGCATCAGCCGAACCTCTTCCCTTTAACCAAAAATGTTTGTTATTTTGTTTCATTTTATTTGCCTTCGGTTTTTGTAATTTTTCTTCATTTTGGTTAACACATTTTATTTAATTTTTTTTTATTTATTTAGTACCTTTGACATATCACATGCACAGCTCCCAGTTTAATGACTAACCAAGCATATTTTGTAATAAAAAAGAATATTGGATAACGGCAGCCTCGTATGTGGCCAGTTCCATCGTAGATTAAACTTAATTTAGCGTTACCGTGACAACGGAAACTCTATTTCCGATCCAACGTTTGCTGCGGGAAAACTAAAACACGAATCTTTAATTAGAAAAGTATTGCATTAAAGTTTGTGAATTTTTGTATACGTTTTATGTTACCTGTTGAATAATTGAACACAGATAACTTTAACGAGCAGAACAATTTAAACTCCGTTTAAATATAGTTGAATAGTTACTAATACGAGTATACATAAAATTCATTTGTGTACAGTCGAGTTCCCTGATGGTATTCCACTTACAGAAAAAAATGCCTTGTTCCTTACGACTAACTCCGCCTCCTTCTTACAAATACCTATGACGGTGCTATCGATGTTTTGATAAAATAAAATAAAATCTGTGGCGTATCTGCACTGTACCGCTGACCATTATTATCATCGCTGTCTTTGTTTTCTGCTCTAGAAGTTTTACAACCTCTGCCATTCAGACGAAGAAATCATTATTTCTAAATACTCTATTGTTACAACATTGACCGACCTTTTTCATCGTAACACATTTAAAAGTGGCATCCTATTGGTTATCGTTTCTGCATCAACGTCTCAAGGCGTACGAAACATTCAAACGATTCTCTTTTAAAGTGAAATACCGTCAAGGACACCGATGTACAGAGCTTACTCTACATCACATCTAAGCTTACTCTAAATTACATCTAAGTTACACTTTACAGTAAGCTACTGTAAAGTGTAGCTTTCGTATACTTCTCTACGTGACGTGCAGATCCATTAACAAATATTGAGCTATCGTCTAATTATCCCCCACATCATGCCACTCAATCACCAGTTGCCAGAGGTGTTTACTATCCTAATCTATTTTTCATGTGTCGCTCGTATCTGCTAGAAATTAACACTTAACATTGTAGTAGCCTATTTTCAGTGTTACATTTATTTAACTGCGAGCAAAACTGAAGAGATGCTTTAGTAAGGTTTCACAAGCATCAAGTCTACAATCCACTGTTACCTTTAAAATTCTCTTAATCTTCGCTATTACCCGAGACCAAGAAAAGACTTTTATGTGGAAGACCGAAACTTCTGAGGCCTCAAAATCGAAAACTCAAAATTTATATTTCAACCAAGTCACTTACGAAAATTTATGATATACACAGTTTTTCTCACATTGGGTTTGAATGGGGTTTAAACACATAAAAAAATCGTAATTGCTACACATTTTATTGTCAAAATGTAATTGTTACCTACTTTCAAGCGATATTATTTTACGCGTAAGAAGTCGCGAGCAGCTGCTAGTTTATATAAATCCTATGCAAACCACTCCCAAGTGTTTGGAGATAGGGCAATACTCAAATTAAGCCTGTTTTAATGAAATCGGTGTCCGATGTATCCTGTTTACTGCTAATTAAGGATACACGTTATGCCCACTGCGACCTTTGCTCGGATTATGCTTAAATTTCCATTTTATCTTAACCATATAAAATTAAGTTAATAGAAGAGAGCTTTTAAGCACTTCGGGTGAACGAATTTATTAAATAACGTAAAAATGTTGGTTGTGTCTTATAAGCTTACCAACATTAAGCTATTTATAAGTAATTCCGTTTTTTATATCGATTTCAACTGTATTGACTGTTGCGTGTTGATGTGGATGACTTAATTTTTAAGTTCTTTTATATCACAATACTAACGCAGTATCTAAAATTATTTATTCCTTTCTTATTTACATAAGTATATTTCTTTCTTATTTACATAAAAAACAGATAATCCTGTAAATAACTATAACCAAAAGTTGTCAGCCTTTGTTGTAAAAAATAGGAATAAAATAAATAAAGATATCAAGTAGGGAATGAAAAAAGAAAGTGGTGCGACCATTACCATGGGGATGAGGATAAAAAAAGGAAGTGGTTGAAACCAACATAAGAGTAAAATCTTAATAAGAAACTTTTCCGAAATGTTATTTATTCAAAATGAAACCAATTAAATAATGTTTCAATAAAATAATTTTAACCGCACCATTTACTATATATTGTTACTTAGTTAGGTATAGATAGATAGTGGACGATAAACATTTATTATCCTGTAATGTTTACGTTAAATATCCTATGTAAAGAACATTCAAAGTAAATAGCCGCAGTATCTTTTGTTTTAAAACAAAACGCCAGAAGGAAAATGTAAGCAACACACTAATTACGACATAACAATTGAGTTACGTTTAGGGACAAAGATTCCCTCCTCGGGGGACAACCTTTGTTATAAATAAAGTTCTTTCATTATACCGTCGTATAGACTCCCCAACCCTCTGTCCTCTAGGCGCCTTCTGGCATTACTGCGTTAGGTCACTTGCTGACATTTTAGTTTAATTAGTAAAGGCTACGTTTACGTACGGTTACGGGACCGCCGGGCACAATAGCTCAACATTTTCCCTTAACTTACTATTGAAATTTATTGTACTAAAAGCTGGTTAACCCTTTGGTGAAGACTTTGTGGTAGTTTCATATTCTAAATCATATTTATTTACATTTTTTTCATCGACAAGCTAAGCGATATTTTACCGATGATAGATATCGAAACCTAGATACATTAGATCAGTGATTCTCAACCTATGTTCCGCGGCACTTTTGTGTGCCGTCAAATTATAAAAATGTGCCGCGAAATTCT
>DWLR01006301.1:0-10179 GCA_018246295.1 Papilio alexanor hazarajatica
ATTTAAAAATTAATATTCACACCTATTATCAGGATTTTCAAAATGTGTTCTTTTTTACTCCTCAAAAATAATAAAGTATTCTTGGATAATCTTAATCTTTTAAGAAGTTTGTCACATATTGGGTAAAAAAACCAGTTTTACCAGATTTAAGTAAAATTTGATTAGTTATTTAATCAACTATAATAATATGTATAATATTGCTACATCTGAACCGACACTTAGCTCTAAAAGGTCAAATGTCGATTCCATATCTTTTAAGGGCGTCCTAAGAATTTAGGTGACATTTTGGTAGTGATTAAACTAAAACTTAAATTTCACTTAAATTTCTTTACGGGCTCCTTAAATCTATTAGTCGATGGCAGCAATGGGCGTATTTCAAGATAATTGTCTCTTTTTTGTTATGCACTTTGTTAGGTTGTGTTTATGTTTTTTTTTCTGGCAATAAAATGGTTATTTACTTTATTAGTTAGGTAATACTTAATTTAATAAAGAACTAAATAGATAAGTTAGTTACTTTTTCCTTCTTTGTAATCGTAATTCCTAGCTCTGTCTATCTGTCTGTCTTGAGGAAATTTGGTAAAACGATAAATTTAACCTTAGGAAAAAATGCTACATTTCATTGCGAAAAGTTAAGGGGTATAAGAGGGGGGGGGGGTTTGTTCGTAAAACCTACTTAACCAATCATCATTAAACTTTGTACACATATTCTGTAAGGTAAGGTACTGGGAAGGATATAGTATTTATTACAAAAAAAAACACGGAGGTAAAAAAATATCATTATATTATAACTACGAACGTTTGGATGGACGTTTGTCACCACGTAACTCCACACCAGCTGAACGATCTGGACGAAATTTGGCAATGAGATAGTTAGATTATAGTTTGGAACATCACTTAGGCTTTTATTTTGGAAAAATGTACGGTTATCGCGGAACGTTTTTGACCCAGATATATGTAGGTATATGTTTACATATAGATATATCAATATTGAATTCCACGCGGACAAAATCGTGGGCAACAACTAGTTATAAATAAATTAAAACGAGTTAGCTAAAACTGTATAATAAAATATGAACAACATATTTCTTGTAATTGAATATAAAATATTGAATTTAAGATTTATGTTAGACAAAGTCTACAAAGAGTTCGAAACAGAATTTATAAAGATATTATCCTCAAAGCCTTTACGCGCAGCCTTGTTTTATGTAGTTTGTTTCAGTGATCGTAACATTTATGGAGTTCCTGTCGGACTCACTTGTGTGGTTTTATATTTTTGTGTGTAGAAGTTATTGTTTTGAAGACCAGAAACAGTGTACTATCTGAGGTTTACATTTGTATTGCAATACTCAAAGAAAGCTTTGCAACAATGGGCATTTTAATAGACTTTGAAAAAAAGAGGTTGTCGATTTGGTTGATTTTATTTTTTTACTTTTCTTGTATGTTCATTACCGCAGAACTTCGTCATTTTCGAACCCCGATGATGCTCCCCTTAGCGCGTTAAATTCGTACAATATAGTATAATTTTGTAACGTCTTTTTTTTTTGGCTAATATACATGTCTGCAGAATTTTGCGCATATTCACCAAAAATTTGACTGATAGAAAATGACCCCAAATACGTTTTTATAAAGACGAAAATTTTCGCACAGCAAAACAAAATTAAGCTTTCCCATAGGTTCACATAATAAATAAGTCCGACATTTTGTAAACAAGTCCGTCACTTTGAACTGTGCTAGTGTTGTTCTCTATTGTAACATGTTCTAAAACTGAATAATCGATTATTGAATATTAATCGTTACCCAGTTTTTCAGTAAAAATATTGCAAACAAGTATGAAAAGTTGTGAATAATTGTCTTAGTCTTTAAATAAAATGCATGGTTAATATGCACAAAATTCTGCGAAGATGCATTTTTTTATAGAATAAGGGGGCATAAACATTAATCCTCTATCTCTAGCTGTTTTGAATTTTCAAACATTTCTGCGATTTCAGTAAAAATGTGACAACTCTACAAAAGTAAAATATCATCTGATATCATGATATGACGTATCAGAAAAAATACAGAAATCAATTAGAACTATATTATCTTCTACTCCAACCATCTTTGGTTACATAAAAAGATTCGATTAAAGTGGAGAAAGAACGTAAAGAAACTATGTCTGAATTATACTACACACCAATTTACCACTAGGCTATGAGGTTGGTTATGTATTGACCGATGATGTTAACATACATGTGTACCGCATACTCTTATTTTCACGTCACATGTAAATTCAACCTGATTTTCCTCATTGACTTTATTGTTTAGGACTGTCGTATGTAATCATGAATGTGATAGTTTTTTCATTCCAACTAAACTTAACCGCTTGTGCTAGGATATGGGAAGCGTCAATAGTCGAATGCCGATATTCGAACCCACGACCTAGTGGCGCCAGTGGCGTTTTGTATATTGGTATAACCGTGAGACTTTATTGAATCTTTCACATTGACCATAAACCAAGTGACCTTTTTTTTAACGTGTGGAAGATGCGAACCTTATGCATGTCCCGTGTTCGGGGCAACAAGGGGCTCTCCCACGCTCACAGTTGTCTCGTAACTCTTAAGGATGTGGGCATACCCACTAAAAACCACACGTTCCCTCATGACCATTGTGGACGCCACAGGCGCAAGACTAGCACGTTACACCGCGACGCCCACTGGTCGCCCCGGGATGGGGCCTCGCACTGCGCCACTTTCGGGGCGCTGCGCCCCAATAAATTGTGGCGCTCCTCGAAGACGATACCATGCAATGCAGGTTCGGGATTCCCCGCCCTCCCCCACTGGTGTAGCTTTGAATAGAGGGCCAATGACCCTCTTAGTCCAGTTCCAGCGGTGACGAGAAACTGGGAATATGCGCAGGACGTAGAATTGCACGCCATCATGTCCCTCTGCAAGCGACCGCAACCCACCTAGTGGGTCGCGCCACCCCGGCTCGGGTTTGTGCCCGCCGCCCTATGAGGCTCACCCTAGCCTTTCACTGTCCTGATAAGGACGGTACTGAGCTTAGGCTCGCCTCCCTCAAAGACGCTCGCCTTAAAGACGAGCGCCGCCCTCTTGTGCGAGGCCACAAGTGGGCCCGCTGGATCGGGTCACCCGCAACCGGAGTCACGGGCTCACCTCACCACCCCCAATTCCCCCCGGTGTTTGGTTCGCGGGGCTTTCGCCCTACCCGGCTCCACCTAGTTGGGGCGTTCCTCTATCCACCACACGAGGACGCGCCACGTCGGAGTTCACCTTTCCGCCTACTAGGACAACCTAGCAGGTCCGTGGAAAACCATTTGGCTTGCAGTTCGAACCATTATATTAAAAGTAATGATTTGTTGATTTATTTCCTAGCTTGTGGTTCTGCAAATACTTAGTTTTTTTTTTTCACTGACTTTTTTCGTGTTCACGTCTTTCTTCATCAAAGAGTCTTGGCAGTTAAAATAAATTTGATCCATATTGATAAGATTTTAGTATTTAATACGAACATTTATTAAAATATACTTTACATTCATTAAAATATAGGTATACAGGCAAATAAATTTATTTATGGAAATTAATATACTTACATATATACACATTTTTTTTAATTTTCTAAATTTTAGATTGGTAGAGCGCTCCAGCAAAAACATCTGTTAACGAATAGGCCGGCTCGACCGATGAAATACCACGACCTCACAAAAGACAGGCCTTTCTGCTTTTCGTGTGGTAAGTCAGGTGCCGAAGGCCCAACTCTACTCTCTCTCTCTACTCTACTCTACTCTACTCCTACCGTGCTGACGCTACGTAGGTGTGGAAGAGGCAGGAAGATGATGAATATACTTACGTAAATAATTCTGTAACTTCATTGCAATGTTGACTTTATTACATTATCTCACGTACCTATATTGCTTTCGTAAGTTATATAGATATACGTTTTGGAATTAGGTCGTTTTCCAGATTGCGGCGCCCAAATAGTTCGGTGACCTGCGGCTATTGGCGGCAGCTGCTCTTGACATGTTGAAATATTACAATACTACAATATGTATGCTCTTAAACTGAATGGTTTCAGTACACAATATCACATTCTTTGTTATTAATGAAAAATGTGTATTTAAAAAATTATGGTGCTCTTTGGTTGATTTGATTGTCGACAGTGCTGTGTATAGGACACATACACTGTGCCGTTTACAATTTTTTTTAATACATCAGTCGTCATTCTTCATGGTGTTGCATTCTAAAAAGTACTTTTACAATGTGAAAAAGTTTTTAGCCTTTATTAATACGGAGGACGAATAAAATTTTAAAAGAAATCCCCTGTGACTATTTAGTAATAACATAAAACAGGAAGCTATATTTCGTTTTTTTACGTGTTACATAAGGGTCAGTCAATTAGTCATTGAGGCGCTCAGTTCATTAATCAACGGTAATCAATATTTATAATGGTTATAATGTGATTCACTTATCGCGTTATAAAATATACCAAACTATATTACATATACATATAAATTCTTAATACGAGTACTTACATAGGTGCTTTAACTTTAACTAATTAGTGTAGGGAATAAATAATAAAATGTTCAATAGTTTGGTCACGTTAAAGTGACAAGGAAACAGATTTACGGTATTGTTAATAGCAGGATATTTGGATTAGGGTGTACGATTCACTTCGCTTAAACGAGCAACGAGTCGCCCAAAAGAGTGATCACCGCCGCCCATGAACATCCGCAACACCAGAGGAACTGCAGATGCGTTGCCGGCCTTTTAGGAAGGAGTACGCTCTTTTTTTGAAGGACCCTTAGTCGTATTGGTTTGGAAATTCCGCCGAGGACAGATCATTCCACAACACAGCTGTACGAGGCAAAAAATTTCGGGAAAACCGAGCCGTAGTGGAATGCCAACCATCAAGATGAGGTGGATGGTATTTGGCGTTCTGTCGAGTTGTGCGATGACGGAATTCAGCGGCAGGAATTGTTCCAAACAATTCTTCGGAACACTCCTCATGGTAGAGGATGTAAACAATGCAAAGACAACTGACGTCCTTTCGCAAGGCCAGTGAGTCAAGAGCTTTCGGTCTTTTTCGGTTCGCTTTCGCGGCTTTGTCCTACAGTTTTATGTACAACGTGTAAATATAAAGTACATTTTCCATTAATATTCAAATGCAGTAATTGAAAGGAATATAACATTTTGTCCTTATGCATATGTTTACATTAAGGGTAGTCATAAATATTACCTGCAGTTGATACTTACCTCCCCCGGGGCTGGATCACCGAGCAATATGAATTGAAAAATGTCAGTAATAAATCCGTATGATGCGACGGCACGTACATTAAAATGCGGCCTCGTGCGCTGCACTTTATGCAAGCTGTTTATGTGAATGTTATATCGTCTGGAGCGTGTACTCGCTTGCATCGCATCAACATACTTCGTCTTAGAGTAATAAGATGGAATGGTTCAAGTTTTATTCGACTGCCCTATTCATACCTGCCTACTATAAATATTAATAACTATAATTATGTAATACAATGTTTGTTTAAAAACATGACATGTGATTCTCATATTACTGATTACATTACTTAAAAGTTCATAGAATAAGAAGTACCTAAACCGACAAACGAATAATCTGAGCTTATGTTATCATCGAACATTTTCATACTTACATTTTTTTATATCAAGTCTGCTGTAAACATCCGAAATATCCGAATGACGACGTAGTAATTTGGATAATACAATAGTTAACTGTTTACTTAACCAATCAAATTACATATAATAAGGCACTTGTGAAAAGTGGATTTAGTAAGCAATATTTAGTTGAGTGCTTTATATCGTTCATGAGGTCATTAAATTAGTTTAGTACTCTATGAGGTTCATGAGGTTTTGGTGAGACCGTAGATAGTTATTATATTACACAATCTCAAAAGTTTTACAAATATAACAAAATTAAATTAACTATCAAATATAGCAGAGTTACATTCATATTTATAGAGTAATATTAAAACTGCCTGCAAAACATTTTCGTATATGTCAAACTGACGGTTTTAGTTGACGAAGGTTGTGTAACATGCCCGCCCACTGTTAGCTGACACAGCAACTTTTACGTCTAGTTATTACATTAATGGAAAATTTTAACGTGTTGAATGATAAGGAGCGTTACCATCAGAGCTTCGACTTTGTAAGGAAAATGTTTTTTTCTTTTTAATGTGAGTCATTTTATCAGCACTAGCCGTGGTAGTCCCCTATCAGTATTTCATGAAATATAACATAAGGTACTTAAGTCATTGAGGTATAACATAATTCATAGTAAGCATGACACCACTGGGAATTAATATTGTAATGTACATATATTTTCTACATGAACCACTTTTTTAATAGTGAATTAGTATGAAAATTCATTGAGTAATTTTTGAGTTTATCGCATCGAGACAGACAGACACAGGCGAGGGGACTTTATTCTAATGATATTAATAAGAGTTTTGTGTTCTTGCGTTCACTTAGACGAGAGATTGTGACAGAAACAACTCAATTTAAGTGGTATAAGGGTATTTAATGTGTACCATAAGACACGATATTTTCAACGTGACAATAAAAATGCGGTTGTCGGATGTGTAACGAACTGAACTGATGCGGAATCACGTAGCTTGTTAGCAACATACGTCACCCACTATGCGAAATATACTTATATTTATGTAATCCAACCCATATACGTATAAATCATATTTAGGGAAAGGTACGTTTACCTACGTTTACCTTCGTTTTAATATATATATCTTCCATTTTTATAAAATGTTAAAAATATTTAGTTCTTCTTTAAAATTAATGAAATTATTTTTAAACAAGCCGTTCATGGTCGATCGCGTTCTATAAAAATAAGTCTATTACTTCTGAGTAACATATCTTTCTAATGGAAATGATTTTACATATCGGTTCGGGAGTTTATCGACCACAAACTTATTATTACTATTTATGCTACATCTGCTTACCTTGTCCAGGATGTTAAATTTGAGGATTTCAAGGAAAGGAAACACCACTTTGTACAAGTATTTAAGGTTATAACATGCACCAAGGAGTACGTCTTAGCTTTACTTTAGTAAGAAAGAAAACTTTAAGTGTTCGCATGTTTATATCATTAATGTAATTACGCTTATTAATTTTAAATAGCATTTATTATTTGTTTTGAAGGATTTTTGCTTGTCATTTAATTAATCTCAACCTGTAGACGTAAGGGAATTTCTACTGTATCCTGAAATAGTGTTTTTAATAACCATAACATCCTTAAATGTGTTATCCGTGTTGAAACTTAGCTCGTGCTTGATTAAGTTGGCTCGCTTTCTCACAGCTGCCGCCGACTCCCCTGTTGCTCGTTGCATATCACCTATGTTGTATGCCACTGTTTCAACAAATTTATTCAATATACAATGCTTGGTGTTGCCAAATTCTAAAGTTATGTTATTATTATAACATTCATATGTAATAATTACAGTACTATTTTTCTGACATAACATTTCGTTGTCGATTAATAGCTCCAACGCCATTTATTTCTCACTGACACAAGGATAAGTTTGTGACGTCCTATACTCTAAACGACTGATTTTGAAGGGTGTCATTATTTTAGTATTCTTAACGGAGTGTCATAGCTAACATGATTATCATGAATTACCATGAAAATAGTAATATAGTCTGTTGATGTAATTAACTATTATTTATTGGCTACGAACATGTGACAACGTCAAAGAAACTGTAAAAACATAGACTTAAAGTCGTCAATGCACACGGTATGACAACTTTTAAGGAAGGTTATCTTTTCTTAGATGACCCAAAAATAGTACCGCTGGCTGGAACAGCTATATGTGCTGTCATACTATTTGTTCTATGCAGTATTTAAAATAAGCGTTAATAAGTGAAATATTGTTACAATATTGTAACAGTTGTAGCAAATGCGGAAAATATCGTGAATATCATGGTTTCGTTGATCGATGAATATTAGAATGGTTATCAAAATATAGAGCATTTTTTTAAGATATTATGAAGTTTCAATAATTTGTTGTCAGTTTTTCAAACTTATGTGCAAATTTTTGTATACTTTGTTACAACTAATATAACTTTTAAAAGTATTTTGTGATCGTGACAATTCCGAAGCAAAGTAACATTTTTTTTTCTTTTACAGGAAACTGAAAAGATGAAGCTGTGTATATATTTGCTTCTGAGTTTTTTGGGTAAGTTCTAAGTGTTAAATTTCGTTTAAATATATCTTCAAATCTTTTTTGTCATCATCATCGCACTGTGTTCCACCATACTAAGAAAAAGACGCTGCTGCCCGTCCTCTGATGGTCTTTGTATTTAGGCACAAGACAAACAGACATGTTAATGCACACAAATGTTTATCCTGGGAAACCGAATCCACGACCTGCGCCGTGAAAAGCAAGCATCTTACCAACCGCGCCAATCGGTTTGTTATTATAATAATTACTGTAAATTAGTAAATATTAGTAATTATTATAATTAACAAAAACAGATTATTAAGTGAACACTGGGATGAAACCTTAAGAATTTAATAAATATATTAATAGCTAGTTTTGGTTTCGTATCCCAATATTTAAATTTAACGCATTTCATAATCATTCCAAATTAGATTTAGATATTTCAATAAAGACATAGTCTAATAAGTTTAAAAAAAATCTAATATATATTTAAATCAAGTCCTCGATCGGATACACAAAAAATATTAGTTATTTATTAGATTTCACATTCGTGGTATACACTTACAATAAAACTCCTTTTATATTGGCCCACAATACGACGTAAACTTTAGGTTGTTTTGTCCCTGTAGATCAGTAAATTTTGGTGAAGCTATCTCTTGAGTATATTGTGTCACTGTGAGAAACTTTTCTTTGTTGTGTTGGTATGATGTTTTCTATATTATTTATTGCATCTGATTATATTGAAATAAAAAGCAAGAGTTACTCCCGTACTTTTTATTTAAAAAAATACGTGAATCAATTTTTATTCTTAGTCGTTTGTTACGTCATAGTACGCAAGGCAGTGTATTCGTTCAAGTAGTTACTGCGACCTTTTTATATCCCTTATCTGTTTCGTTTTGATCGATAGGGCCAAAATGTTTTGAAATGAAACTGACTGACTCTATGAGTATACTGATAAAATAACACTCACGCCTGTAACCCAATGGGGTAGGCAGAGATTACGGATTTCCATTTGGCGCGTTCCTGCTAAACCACTCTCGTTTTTTCTACATCTATGATATGATTATGTATTTGATTTTTGTAGCATTATGGTACTGATACTCGTATGACGTACATATTATGGTTTATGAAAGCAAAAATCATGTAGAATCCATCCGCAACTAATATACATATACACATGTTTTTGCACGCGAATTTGTTGAAATGAATTGAGACACAAAGGATCTGTGGCTAACGGACGTAAATGTTTTATATTTGTTTTAAACTTTACTTGTATTTGTGCCTTAAATTTTATAACGTAATTAATTAATACAGTTTTATATATTTTCTTGTTGTGTAGTTAAATATGGTTTTACAAAAACTTTTTATTTCCAGACTTGCTATATTTTTGTACATGAATCACGACTTTAATAAAGCTTCCAATCAAAGTTTTCAAAACTAAGAGTGGTTAGAAACTTCAGTTAAGCTCCTTAAATTAAGTTAATTTCCCCAATCCGAGTGGTCCGAGTAGATAAATCCGTCAACGAGCTCTGAGTGGATTTTCTTCCCGGACCCGTCCGTATTTTCAAATTTTTCACAATACCCTGTAATTATTATTAGTATTATGTAGTATTAAGGTGTTATTTCTACAGAGAGGTCCTAAACGAAACAATAACAGTAATGTAGGTTCGTTAGCCGTAAGAAATAGGAAGATAAGCGACAGAATAAAATTCGTGGACATCAGATAACTGAAATAAATTGCAATTTAATTACTGTATTAATAGAATTGGATAATGTAGCATACATAGTAAATAAAGAAGTAGGTACATGGTTTGGTGACAGCGTGGCCACATTGGCGTGCTCTGTCATCTGTAACTGTCGCGTACGGCCGAGCCTTCTTATGTTTATATCAAATACAATACTTGCTGTTATTTTTTTTTTATAGAATAAGGGAGGCAAACGAGCAGCGGGTCGCCTAACATTAAGTGAACCGACGCCCATGGACA